>JAGKTI010017698.1:0-18309 GCA_018397915.1 Birgus latro
TGTGTGCTGATGGGATTGCAGGCGCTGCTTTTATTTGTGACGAGTGGGTTGAGTCCTGGCGTGTCACCTCTGGCGCTTCAGCCTACCAAACTGAGCTTGTTGCTATCCTTGGTGCTCTTTGCCATGCCGATCGCCACTTCCATTGGCGCATCATTATACATACAGACTCCCTTTCTTCTATACATGGCCTGCAGCAGCTCAGTTTCATAGACAACAGGTTCCTACTTACCTCCATCCTGGCTGTTGTAACTACCATCGCTAGCTGGGGAGGTGAAATTTAGCTACACTGGATCCCTGGACACATTGGAATTATGGGCAATGAGCGTGCTGCTGCTGCTGCTGCTCACCTCGCCTGCACTCTCCCTATCGTCACCTTTCCGTTACGACCTAGCTTATCTCGCATCTTGCGACAAGTAACTGACGTTGTCCACCGTCTTTCCCGGGAAGATCATCAATTCCAGGTATACGAAGGCTCTCGCTTTGCCATCTGGTATGCCATTGCTACAACCTATACACCTGTTGATGTACCCACCGGCACACCCAATCACCTTCTTGTCAAGCTTCGCCGGTTGCGTCTGGGATATCCATGCTATAACCAGATGACTGGTGGAAACCCGGAGCCGTGCCCTCACTGCTTCGGCATTAGTGCAACGCCTCTTTTACATTATATTCTTGACTGTCCTGCAACATATTGTCTTCGACGTGGCCTTGGTGAGCAGCTTCTCAGGGATGACGACTATCGTTTGGCTGCAGAAACTATTGCTCGGGCACCTGCCTCTGTGATTTTGGGGGTTGTGGCTACCTACCCTCCCCCACGTTAACCTGTAACCCTAAATCTTTGTACAGCTTTTCTCTGACGGGCTTTTGTTTTTGCCCGTGTCCTCCCAATGGGGAGGCAAATCTAAATCATCATCATCACCTAAGTAAACCTCATATTGAACAACAATAAATAGTATAATATAACCAAATATATTACCTAAACATAAACTCAATCATCATTAAAGGAATTCGATAACTTCATCATTATGTAAGTAATGAAAGAACACACAATATAATAGACTATTTCATAGAAAATTAAATAGTTACCCCCGTCCTTACGTTCGGGAAGGTTTTCTTTAGTTACCATAATCTTGTTTTATACAAAGTCGAATGATGTATTTCGGTATCTCTTTGATATTTTGGATAATTGGTCACCCGAATGATTCTTTGATAACACAGTGGTTTTATTTCTGGTTAATTTCCTATATAAGAGACTCACAAGACAATCGATTATTATTATTACTGTAATTCTATGCCTTTCGAATGCTAGAGAACGGTCATTGTTTACAATCGGGGAAGCCGCGAAGAAGACGGTAATTTATAGGGTAAAAACGGCTTTATCGTCGTCCGCACCCTCTAAGCATCTCAACAACAACAAGACGGTAATTTATTTCTTTGTTTATAGCATGTTATACATCTCTTAGGAATTTGTTTTTGCATGTTTTTTTTTTTTGCCTGCAGCCTCCATAAGAATCCACAATTACATTTCTAGGTATTGGGGAATTGCAGCAGCCGTCAATTCAACCAATTCATTTGGCTAAGAGATGCATAGCCTGGATGGATAGCCTGTTACTAAAGGTAGGGAAACAAAACCATTGTGAAGTACCACAGTAATATTAGATATGAATATTCTGTGAACCTGAGGGATAACTGCCATTTCGGATTTTCGGTGCCACAGTCTGCAGGCACCACACTTAGGCTTACTATGATCTAGACTCCCTAAACGTACATGTGTTCTTAGCTTTAGGAAAAATGGTATTTTTGAATGACGACGCCTGTAGCCTATAAGTTTTACCTAGATAAAGATTGATGCCATGATTTGCGTCATATCATAGCCTATAGTTCATTATTTATTGTTAGGTTAAATATGCTATGTCCTATGCATCAGAATTTTCTAATAATTCAATTTTCTAACCAACTGAATCCTGACTCCCATATAATTTTTAATAATGTAAATGTTCCCATTTCCTCTATTATTGATATTCTCGGTGTGACACTAAATACTAACCTAAGCTGGACAGCCTTTTAGATCCATTGCCTAAGAAATCTTAAAAAAAACGGGACTCCTACACAGAATCCGAGAATTTTTCACTGACGAGCAGTTGACATTTTGTTATACAGTATATTTTTTTGAAGAAATTAGTACAGGGACGACACATTGTTAGTATATTTTCCTTTTTAATGAAAGGGGTGATTTCATAATAGTCTTGTTTACCAAATGCACTCTAGCCCATGCTTATAATTCAGCATTCTATAGTATAATCTCTGTTATCTCTGTAACTTGGCCTAATGATTTCTGCATGTCGATGTAGTTACCAAATAAACCTTGAGTACAGTGACGCAAAAACAACGTATTGTATCATTCAGCTACATGGATAATGTATTTTCAGATTGCCTACAGTATAATGCATGTATCTGCAAAGTAAATGTTTTACACCCAAATTTTCCTCAGTAGATAGCTTGAAAATGCACTTTAAATTGATAAAAAAAAAAAAACATGAATAGGCTCGCTTTGCTCGCCATCCCCTGGTCCTGAAAACTGGGCCCCTTTACAATATGTGCGTCCACCACAAATACATCTGTGGGCGCTCCTGTTCATGACAAGTACCATATTCTAACTTATTGAGTTAATCTTTTGTTACAGCACATCACTTTAGTTTTACACCTAGTTGAATGAGCTGAGTTACATGTGACCTGTAAATAACACTGATCATTCAGGCAGTATTTTGGGGAAATGTTGAGCTTAAACACTTTGTCTTGATGACCCTCATGCAGCCAGAATGCACTAATTTTAAACCTTTATCATATTCAGGAATGGAACCAACATATGTTTACACTGTGAAGCTTATCACCCTCAAAAAAAAAAAAAAATTTAGCTGGAGGTGCCAAATATGAGTTTAATAATGACAGTGCAACATTTTATCAGTGGCTCATGCCTCAGGGCTGCAATTGAAATTAGCTTTGGAGATTTTGTAAGGCCTTATGCCTCAGTGATTTATTTATTCATATGTAACTATTGAAAAATGAATTATTAACTAGATATCCTTATGTCAGCTTGCCCCATATAAACAAGAGCGTATGGGCCTGGGGCTAGTGAAGTCCCGACATTCAAGGCAATGGTGACCAGCCACCAATGCCACTTAAAATATGGGGTTTGAACTTTAGGTTGATAAGGAAACAGAAAATCCAGTCTGTATATATTGAAGAGTTTCTTCCTGCTGCATATTTTTGATCAGTACGAAAATCCATAAAAAATACAAATTTTTACCTTAAAATAACTGTACTGTAACAGGTTTAACTCCATTTCAATCATATATCATGTAGGCTTTGCTATCAAATAATTTATTGTTCCGTAGTTTTTAAATTAGGGTGATTAAATATAACTTTCTGGCCACTTCACAACAGGTTTCCCTTAAGATGAATCAATCATCTGCGGGTAAAAAAAAAAAAAAAAAAAATGTCCCTTAGTACGGTCAGTAATTTTCATCTGTTATAATTTATTTGAGATATAATCTATCAGATAGAGCCAGAATTCTGGCATCTTGAATGATGAGTGAATGGAAGTGTGCCCCATTGGAGTGGGCAAACTTGGGCTGTCTGGAGTTGACACTCCTCACCCTGTCCTAGGGTGGGAAAGGAGGTCCAGATGATGATAATTTCAGCTGCTGCTTTACTTACTTCCCATTGATTAAAAAATGATGTATGCAAATTTTCACATGCATTAGTAGACAATTTTAACTGGTGCAGCATCATGTTCAGTTTTACTATTTGTAATAATTTTAGTGTGCCACAGTCTTATCTAGGACTCCCTCTTTGCAGAGTATTAGCCTCTCACTAAGTGGGGGGGGGATATCATGGGAGCCCAACTCCCATTCATTGTTGCCTAGTATTGTGGCCTATAATTGTTGCCAAATCTTGGTCTTGCTCTTACTCATCCCTGGCAGTGACAATAACCAGTCATGACATAATTGCCTGATATGAAACAAATATTCAATTATTGCCTCTAATGAAGTAAAGCAAACTCTTTCTCAAGTGACATTAAAGATTATCACAAGTCAGATGCAACAAATCAAGTGTCAGCCAATTTGGAGTCGAGATTTTAGATGACTCAAAATACTACACCGAAGACCACCCTAATGTTCCCATTTTCATGGAGTTTCTCTTAAATGCTACTGGTAAATTTTAAGCTATGTCATATCAGGTACTGTTTTTATTGCACTTTTGACAGTCCTGCCAAATTAGGGGTCTCCATGACTCTCCATGATAAATGCTTGAGCAGGTTACTTGGTAAACAGGGGGAGGGGGGTTCTGCAGCTACTAGGTCCATCTATAATCACACCTGTATCAACAGACTAAACCAAACCTAATTCTAACATAGGTATGACAGCAGACAACTAGGAGCTGGAAAACATCTCCCCCATCATTATTTACTAAGTACTTAATGAGGCATTTTGCTATGGATAAGTTACAGAGAAGACCTAATATACTGTCAAAAACACACAAAAAATGGCATGGTACCTAAGTTTGAACTAAAACTGATATAACAGGCATATTTTCTTTTTCCTTCACCATTAAAACAGGCATAGCCATTGGCCCTTTTCACCAATATGATTTACAACTTAGCCCATACTTGTTTCAGGTGGTATCAAGCTTTTGCATAAAACGCCTAACCTTCCCATGTGTTATTTATATACTGTAATTTCAGTGATGCACCAACATTACCATACTTGAGGATACTGAGTGCAATATGCAGGAAACACACCACTAAGGAAAAGGTGTTATCAATTCTTCAAAGTATCGATACAACCCAATTTCTACTATCCCTCTACGCTAGGTAAATGGTGCTACTAAACCCCTAAAGCCACTCAAAATACAGTCATTTGTATTCCATTACTCCCTACCACTTTTACACACAAGAGAATCATCATCTTATATTCAAGTAGTGGTTTGAAGCTTTCCTATAGTACTGGTGAAGAGTTATGATGACGACGTTACTTATATAGTATAGGAAAGCTTTGAACCATCATCTAAACATAATGTACGTTGCACTGCATGTAAATGGCAAAAGAAATCTGCAGTAACTTATTCTTAACACAGGTAATTTATTCTGAACAATGTACTTTTTTATATTCTTGCTACCCCACTATGACTACCCATTCAGTAAGAAGTATCCCGGACTGAACAGAATCATACAATGGCAGGAAGAATAAAATATATGAACAGTCAGATTGAATGGGCTTAAAACTGCACTACACACCTTTGTTCTGTCAGTGTCAGAGGGTGGGCAGACCGATTACTATTTTTTATTAATTTGCAAATGGCCATCACCCTGAAGGGGCATTAGGCCAGCAAGAATAGATAATCATGAAAGCCAAAATAATGATGTGAAATATTTGGATCTATTTCATACCAATATTAAGTTATTATTCATGATTGTGAAACATTAAGTAATAAAGAATACATCAGTATACATGGATAGTACCAGGACAAATATTTCCTGTACTTAAACTGTTCCCAGCGGGGATTTGAACCTGGGTCCGTTAGGACTGCAGGCCACCTCTCTACCGATTGAGGCACCGCCATGCGGGGTTTCATGCCCTTCTTTCTTCCCAGTGCCCGCGGCAGTCCCCGAGGCTGTGCCATCCTCGTTAAAAATCACATTCCTGCAATAGCCATCGACCCCCTCCCAGACTGCATATTCAGGGCTGAAATTCAGGAAGTAAAACCTACCTTGGCGAACGGAAACCTCAAAATTTTCAAGTTTATCGTTCGTCTACAGTCGACCTCTACCTGGGGGAGATTTTCTCCACCTCACAGTCAGAGGAAATATTCACAGGGGGAGACATGAATGCCCACCATATGTGCCTCGCATCCCGCAGTTCATCCAACTCAACAGGACGCCACATAGTTCTAACTTCGACCATATCCCCCCTCAATAACAGCAACACTCCTGCACACTTACAGGGAGGTAGGCTGGCTGGCTCCTCAATCCACTTGGGAGATCCACCCCACCTTAACATCAGATCATCACGCCATCATTTGTTTCCTAGGAATCACTCCTTTCCCGATACCCCCCGGGCCCCCTCCATGATGGAACACGAAACGGGCAAACTGGGGCTTATTGCAAACATGCTGGACCACCTCCTCACCCTAGACCTCTCCACTGACCTTGATAGCCACGCCAACCAAATCACTGAGGCTTTCCAGGCTGCGGCAGACACAGCAAACCCCATCACCAGTCCTCCAAAACACTACCATGAAGACCACTGGTATTATAGCCCTAGAGTTGAACTCAATCACCAGCTAAACAGGGCTAATAAGATCTATCGCTTCAACCCCACTCCTGGGCCCATACCTACGAAATTACTAAGTATTTAGGTTTGACTTCTACTTAAGTCCCAGCCTGGAATACTTAACTGAGTGGACTACTTAAGTGCTACCATCGATAATGCTTAGCGCTCCACTCAGCAAAGTAAAATACAGGGCTCGGATACTCGAAGCTCACGTAAGTTACGTGAGCGACGGGCCATGTAACTGACTTACGTTCAGGTAGCTTACAATGTGTCTACAATCCCAGTTACAGGCGATACTCGAAACATATTTACGTGCAAGCATCTCCTCTCGCTTGTAAGTCTTTCATGTAAAGCTGGTTGTTGGCGGGACTCTTGTAGCCAATCACAGTGCAGTTCCTTACTGGCTTTAAAGAAGGGTTGCCAATATTATAGCCAATCACAGGACAGCCAGCTTATGTGACCAAAACAAACACTTCCAGCACTCACAGAGAAGCCCAAGTGTGCACCCCAGCCAGTAACGCAGCAGATTATACCCGCAAACAAGACAAGAAGGAAGATTGAGCCTATCGGCACAGCAACAGAGCCAGCCTCAAAGAAAAGGGGACCCAATTTCACTGATGATGAGGTGATGGTGTTATTACGGGAAGTGGAGAAGAGGAAGGACATGATTTTGGGAAGTTTCTCACCTACTGTTACAATAAAAGCAAAAGGCGGCCACAAGCTCCATCTTCTCTGTAGTATCACTCAGTGCCTTTGAATCACCTCTCTCTCCCGAGAAAGAAAATAGCACCTTTAGGGGAGAAAATATTTCCCACATCTGCCTATGTAGATCCACTCTCAACCTAAACGGTATCCAGCACACATCGTTTTGCCCATACTATAGAGTCCTTTCACCGATCAGTGTCCTTTACCTTTGGTTGGGCTAGGTTACTAAAGGTTATGTTATTTTTTTTTTTATGAAATTTTTCATGTTTTCCCTTACGGTTTTATTTGGAGCTTTAATTTTGCTCCTGTATTGTGGTATTGGATCGTTATTTAAGGTCTGGTTTATGAAAACAAAATTTTAATGACATTTTTTGTTTTTGAGTTTGTCATTTAAAACTTATTTTGGATCTTTCATTAAATTATCTTAAAAATATACAGGTTTTATTAAAGCTTTAGCCCGGCGTGGAATTTCTTTCGTCTTCACCAAAGGAAAGGTCATTAGCTTAGGTTAGGTTAGGTTAATTCTCTTTTCTCGTTTGTATTTCACCTCCTATCATTTTTTCTTTTTCGATATCATACACTATTTCTTCTCTTTCATTATCATCAAGACTACATGCTGTGGGTCCCCACCTCTCACTATGGTTGTTTTTGCTCACTATTAACACTAAGAGCAATTCTGACGTCTCTCTTAAACACTTGTTGCTATAAAATGTCGTTTGGAAGTGCATAAACACATTAACTTACCAATATAATCCTGTAAATTGCTTTGATAAAACTGAGGAGGGCCAGCACCAGTGTCAACAACTTCCACGTAGGGGACTTACAGCTCCTCCGACCCTGCTGTAAGTTACAATCCGAGATACAAACAAATATGGCCGCTACAATGTTTTGAGTATGCCTTGTAAGAACCGTCTGTAAGTTACAACAGAGAATTACAATCCAGTATGGCGGCCCCCAGGCTTTGAGTATACATTGTGCGAACTTACAATGGGAGCTTACAATGTTTACATCAAGTTACAACCAACTCGGCGAGATACAATATTGTAAGTCGTTTCGAGTATCCACCCCCAGAAGTCTTAAGTGTAGTACGGCTGGATGAAAAGCAGTGCGTAGCAAAATCATGATAAGTAAAACAATGAATTATTTAAAACAGAGTGAATGACCAATCAAAATTTTGTTGCTAACATCACAAGTAGGAAGTACTACAATTTTCTCAGTGTCGAGTGCAGAGTGAAATTTGAATTTCTTGGTAGTATGTCATCTCCAAAATTGTCATTTCTGTCACCGACCTACCGTCGTTGTACTTTGATTTGTTCCATCTCGAGATGTTTGTTCGTTATTTTACACATGTATTTTGTTTTACTGAAAGGAAATGGTAAATATTTTATTACTGCTGGGTATAGCAACGTTCTCAATGAAGTTTTTCTTAAGTAAAAACTCAGTATCACCTACTGAAGTTTCCGTCAAGATATGGACTTTTCCCTGATCTTTTACACATGTGTTCTGATTTACTGGATGATCAGGATAAAGACTCATTACTCTTGGGCACAATAAGAGCTAATGGGTTAAACTTCCTTTAGAATCATTTGCTTCACCTAACAATGACGCCGTCGGACGGGTAGTCGTTTCCTCGACAAAACATTAGACGGTTCCCTGGGTTTAAGATGTTTCCCTGGTGTTTTATAAATATACTTTACTTGACTGAATGCATGTGACAAAGAATGGTTACCATGCTCCAACACAAGTGCTGAATATGATAACCAAATTCATTATAAATCCATTCACGACCTCACATTGACGAGTCGATCGTTTCCCCGTCAAAACATTGATAGGTTGGGTTAGGTTATGATCGGTTCCCCACTCTTTATGCTTACACGACGTTTCCCACCTATTTTGTACATGTATTCTAATGTACTGCGTGTAATAAGGCAGAGTGATTACCGTAGAGCACAGACATAACTGAATTTTAGGACAGTTTTATGGATCGTTTGCATGACCTAGCCTGGCCGTTTCCCCGTCAAAGACTGGTTAGGTTAGTATGGACGGTATTCATAAAATACATTTTCTTGCTTTTTTGCTGTTATTCTACAAGTGTATTCTAATTTGCTGAATGATTATGATACAGAGTTATTACCATGGGGGCACAGCTGCAGCTAAATTTTTGACAAAATTGGATTAGGTTATGATCGGCTTTCCATTTAATTTGCTTACAGAACATTTTGTGGTTATTTTGTACATATATATACCCACTAATTTACTGAATGAATATACTGGTAATGAAGACTCATCGCCATGGAGTAGAGCTGCAGCTGAATGTTGAGACAACATTATTTGCAAATCGCTTCCATCTTGTCACAAAAGATTATTCTTTGGTTAGTGTGGTATACTGTTCTCTGCATTTTTTCATCAGCAAAACAGCCACAGTATTTGTAACCGTACAACACAAACTTTGCTATATTTGACCGATAAGTTATAGCTGAATGGCGGAAAATGTCTGATGGGAAGATGTTTAAGAGAAATTGTTTGTTTGTGAGAAAAGAGAAGTCAAGGATTATCACCAATAAACAGCTGCATCTTTCTAATTTCAAAGTAACAAAGTTGTCAGGGGAAATTTAGGTATTTCAAAAGGATAAGTGTATAATTCAAAAGAATAATGATATTGTATAATTCGAGTATACAGTATATAGCTATGTGTGCTAAGAATGACTATCGAGTCATTTACTACGAGAGAATAGACTCGTGAAATCAAGTAGCGATTTCACTTTATGCTGGCTCACTTCGCCAATTCTCTAGAGTCAAGAATTTATAGACTTTCTCAACGGTGTACAGCAGAGACTAGATGCTCAAGTAGGCTGTAATATTGTACCGTTGGCCTCTGAGAAAGTTAGTTTCTCCCCTTAACAATCAAAAATGATAATAATAAAGATAAACAGGATCTTGGCTGAGCCAAACTCCTAGCTAGCACAACGGATTTAAGGATTAATGCCAAAAGCTGGCCTAAGTACCAGTCGTGATTTAATACAAAGAGTTGTGCTAACGTGGAGTAGCAAAACTGTATTAAACAAGTGGGAAAATTAAACACGACTTACATTTAACAAAGCTCAAAAAAACGAACTGTAAATTTATTAAATACAAGCAAATAAATTTACGTTACATGACTCCAATTCAAATCAAAGGAAGGGAAATGCACTCACTCACTCAGACAAACAGCTAAATATCTCAAAAGCTTAAGCCTAGGAAAACAAGAAAATACTAATCGGTATGGATGAGACCGAGCTGCTGCGATGATCACCAAGGGGGTGGGAGCTACGGGACACATGCCAACACAAGCTGAGATCTGAAATCGCTAAGAAATCACTCAAGCCTTGAGAGGCGTACCGCGACGCGCCGTGTCTACAGACAGACTGCGCTCTCATTTGAATCCACGGCACGAGGAGCGTGAGAAGGGGCGCGGGCGGCGTATAATGGCTCAGAGCGGGACCGATAATTAAAAAATTATCGCTCAGAGGAACGCACCGCCCGCACACAAAAACAATTACTCACGGAAGAATGACGAAAGTTTTGACAACTTGAACGAATACAAGCATGCGAGCGGACGGTTTGAGAGAATGAGCGAAACATCGTACATTTCATAATAATTCGTTCCTCCCGCAAAATTACTCGATGTCATGATTTACTTAACATGATGTTACGATGTAGAAAATTTGTGACAAAAGTATTGTAAATACTTTCATTTCTGCGCTAGTGATCTTGCATAGGCTGTTTGTCTGTGGCGTAACATCTCCAAATCTATCATTATACTGTAATATTATTTCAGCTTGGTCTTATTTTCATATATTAATTCGTTGGAAACGTCATACATAGGCCCAAAATAGGTTTTCTTTCCAGTTTCTCTATAATTCATCGCCCTTCATATTCTCCCTCCTTGTTTTTGTTGTGTGGGCATCTTGACTGAGTAAAATGAGAAGCACTTAAGTAACCTCATCAGGGGTACTTAAGTTTGTCGTCTACAAAGTGTACTTAAGGCCAGTAAGTATTTTGGTAGGTATCACTTAAGTATTCTGCCCAGACGTAAGTGCAACTCGTGAAAAATTTAGTCTGCTAAGTGTACTTAGCGATACTAAATATTTTTGTTGGTACCGGCCCTGCTTCATACTTTTAACCCCGAGGGACCTGTTCGCGTGCCGTACAAGGAACCTCTTCGCTTTAAAACTACGGCTGGAGCAACAAAGAGCTTGCTCGTGGGAAGAGATAGTTTAGTACTACCAGCCTCTATGTACTCGATAAGAGGGGGCATTGGTGGCCAAAATGGTGTGGTATGATAAATGAATGTGTGAGAAAGTTAGGAAAGAGGTTAAGGAGGCAAGAGCACTGACAAAGAATAAAACGGACAAGGAATTATGATGCTTTATAAAACTGGATAGGGAATGATGATGGCTTGCTCCATTCTGCAGTGCCTTTGTGTGGGATCAATTCTAGCTGTGGCAGGCTGTTAAAGTCAATATGACTTCATACAGGACTGGAATTAGTACTTTGGAGAAGGGTGGGGACATGATTCATAGCAAAATTAACATTCAATGCACTTAGGTAGTCAAAAAATCAAAATGCACATGTGTGTGTTTTGATCTTAATGGTACAATAATACTGACAAATGCAAGTGTGAAGAGATATTTGTTGCATAAAATTTGGTAAAAAAATTGTTATATTATAAATAATAATTGGTATTCCCAAAAGAAAGGGGCATATGTCCCTGTGACCCCCTTTAAATCCATGCCTGTTCATATTCATGCTTATATTCAGTACACAGACATAACTTATATGACACTGTGTTACATGCATTGTGGTTACTTCAGACACCCTATCTTGATTCATATTTGATAAGCACATCTGAGGAGAAACTTCAGTCCTGCAGTAAACCACATATTAACTGGTATGGACACTGGATATGATAGAAGAAATATATGCTAGTGTTGTTATCGTTATAATGATCTTGGCATCATCTGGATGTAAATCCATGGAACTGCAGGACTGGCCACTTCAGCCATGTGCTCCCAGTGATCTTTTATTACATTGAAGGATTGTGTGTGTTGTGAGAGTGCAGTGAGTGTGTTGTGGTGTATGGGGTTACATTACAGTGATGGCAAAATAGTCTAAATAGATTTCTTGTGAGTTGTATTTTGTGTTGGTAATGAAACACGGAAGGTTGGTGGCTACTTCATACTCTAGCGAGGTGATCTCATGTCTCTCTGGAAAGTGCAGTTTCTGTGGGATGAATATCAGTCTGGGGTTCATGAAAGATACTGTTTGGCTGGAGGTTTTGGACAGCTGTGGTGGTTATGCATTTGTTTGTGAAGTAATGCTGGTATGGATGTTATTGAGGCATTCTGTGTAGTGCTGAGAAGTTGTTCAGTTTGTTTTTTTGTGGTTGTGGGTGGTTCATAATCACGCCACAAGAATTAAGTGAATCCTGTACTGATGAGATGTATCATGTTTTTCTCATGTTCATGTAATCCTTAAATGGGAATACTGTACTTCAGTTTCTTGGTGCAGGTTATCTGTATGTGTGGGTTTTGTACATGTGTTATTATTTAAAAATCTTTTCCATGTGTGTGTGTTTGCTAAGGACGAGGTTCAGCTTGAGCTCACAGAATTTATTGTTATGTACAGTAGATGACTTGTTTAAAAACTGCTTTTAGTGATGCGTTGTTTTGTCTAAAGGAAGTGCCTGTGAGTGTTTGCAAATCATCAAATTTATGAGAGGCCTTAACACTGATGTTGCTTGTATGTGGCAGGTCATGTTCATCTAGAGTAGGGTCAAGAATTTTGGCATGTCTTCTAAAGGGAGTCGTTTAGCTAAAGGGGATGACATAGTGGTGTGTTTGAGATTCAAGTCTCTCTGGTGTGAAGAATTTGAAAATCAATTATGTTGCCAAGGCTGTGTATACCAGTGTTGTGCTGATTTGTAAGTATTGTTGGAACTGGTCTCCTGCATGGTGAGTTTTGGAGTGTTGTGAAGCTAATGCAAAGATGAAGTTGTGGTGCTGTCCATATCAGTGTGAATTCCCAAAGGGCAGCTGGAGATTTATCAGTCATGTTATAACACGTTAAACACTTCACCACAATGACACTTTCTTTACAATTCTTGCTACTGCCAAACAGTTTTATGTAGCTTAATTTGCCAAGACAGTGCTAGACATTGCTACAACCTTTCTGCTAGACATGCTCCCGAGCTGAGTAATATCATATGGTGGTAACAAGAGTGAAATATAGGAGACGTCATTTTCCTGAAAAAATTAAGTGTTGTGGACTACAGTAGCCTAGCTTCCCTCACGTATACCTTGCAAGGGATGTGGAACTGGAAGTTTTGGTATCTCAGCCTGAAAATAGTTTATCCACTGGCAGATATGTACTGTATTTTCATCCTTTTTGCAGCTCGTTTCCCATATGATACTGTGGTTCTACAGCCTTTCCATAGCACTTATTGTTGAATGTCCATATAGCACTATATTCTAGTGTTCATTACTTATTACAGTTCAGAATTCAAGAGGAACAGATGGCAATTTTTGGCCAAGTTAAAGAGAACAGAATATAAGTGAGCATGGGATGGAAAAAGATAAATTGTAGAACAAAGCGACAGCATAGAGATGGATTAAGAAAGAGAGCAAAGAATTGCAACAGGTTAGAGTGAAGGGTTGGAAAGGCCTTTATCCAATGACTGACACAAGCTTATAATGAAGATGATGATATTCTATTAAGCAGCTGGGAACAGATGACTTGTCCATCAATAAGTATTTGCCTTTTTTATGTGCTTATCTGAAAATAATATCAAGGGTTTCACATAGCGTATAGCAGAGAAAACGGTAAGCAAGCAATATTTTCTTAGCTTACAGTATTCAGGATGTGTTGTCAAAGAAAATAATTCTACAGCGTAACTTGCTTCCAAAATAGGCCACGGAAAACGCTTAGGGAATATTAAATCATTCATTATTATTTTTTTTTATTTGTAGAGCAATAAAAATTTCCCACTTCAGGGATTTCTGGAGATTAAACCTAAGAGTACGGCAAGTCACTCCTAATCAGAGCAGTTTTAACTTCCTTAAAGGATTACACCGGATTCTGAGAAAGCGCCGACCTATTAGGGGGGGCTAGGATTGGCATTACAGTTACTCCGGTCAGGGTTGATTATAGCCTAATTTTTGGGTATGAAAAAGTGACTGGCCAAACGCATTCCGGTATAATTTGTTTTAGTCTTTACTGCGCTAGCTTCCATCTTCATTCTCTCACTTGTTTTACTCATGCTTTTAAATTTGCATACTTATATCGAAGTACACAAGATAACTGCTGATCTTTTCCACTTGTAAATATATCCTGTGGAAGAGCATGCATGTGGTATTGTATGACATTCTTTGCCCTCCCTGCAAAAGCAAACTCTTAATTGCGACAGGGAACTGATCGTAATTTTGTAAAGCCACGTCCGAGTTAATCCTTTGCTCCCAGTAGTCCTCCTCCCAGGCATCTACCCCACATCATATCCTCCCATTTCAGCCCCTCCCCCTCCCCAGCACTCAATCCCCGCTTTCCTAGTCGCTCCTTTCGGTTTTATATTCTCATCTAGTTATTCTAAGCGGCATCCTTCTACTTTTTATCGTAATAAAAATGTAATGCATGTCGGCAGAACGTAAGAAAAACTGTGGGAACGAAGGTAGGTGGTAGATTCCAGACATTCCACAAGACGCCATGGTGCGCTCGAACGCCGCTAGGTGGGGGAGGCTCAGTCTTCCAGTTGACGGTATTGCAGTGTGAGGTAGTGTTGAGGATTCTGTTATTTCTACTTTCCCAAGCTACTCTTCCCGTAAATATCGCCAGGTAGGTGCGTGCTAAGTGCACGAATGTGTATGGTGTTTGGAAGTATAGGCTCTAGACAGGTTGCGTCTAGGATCATGGCAGAAAAAGCAAATAGAAGTCGGGATTGCGGAGGAAGATGCACCTTTTCTGGGTGGATTCGGGCTACTTGGATGGTTCGCCTGTGTTGTCATTTCGCTTTCAGCATTTTGTTAGGCCATACCACATAATTATGTGTTGCTTGTGTCTGTAGTTAATTCAGGATAATTTTTTATCATTTTTGTTACGTGACCAGCTCCCTATCATGGAAAATATGGTACTGCAAGTGATTCATGGAGCGGAGCCGAAATTTTGAAAACCAAAATCAGTTCCTAGTCACAAGGTCAGATTGAGATGCCCACCAACAATATCCTTGTTATTATTTGAACAACTAACTCTTGAGAAAAACTCTTTTTATGGCAAATATTTTACCTATGAAACTTTTCTTACCCATTTGTGGTGACGAAACGTAATATACTGGAAAATAAGGCGAAAATGGAAGGTGCTAAAGGATGGCAAGAGTGACGTGAGGCTGAGGAGGGGTGGGATGGTGGGAGTTTCTTTCAGACCCTTATTTTTAGTCGATGCCATCAACACATCGTCGCCATCGCCATTTGTGCATTAATCAAAGTACCGTTGTTGGTTGTTAAGTTTTGAGTTAGGATTTGAATTCTGGAAATTCTGAGCTAACTCTCTGCCGCCTGTTGGAGTCACCTGGTGTGTGTGTGTATCATAATGATGAATGTTTGGTTTGTTTGTTTGAATGGATGGGCGCGTGAGAACCATGGCTTATTTGGAGTGGAAAGGGAGAGAGGGAGGGACAGGTTTGGGGATGGGACGGGATGAAGGAAAAGAAAGCCGCCCCGTGAAAACAAAGCATTAGAAAGGAAATTGGCAGGAAACTGGTGAACAAAGCATGGGGAGAGAGTTTATAACGAACAGTGATGAACAGAGTATAAAGAAAAGGGAAATAAAAACAAACTGAATAATGAGAAATTAATATTGCATAGGAAGATAGAAAAGTGAACGAGTAAGACCAAAAAGAGAGGAAGGAAAGCACGAAATTATTAAAAGCGAAACTTACGAAGGATAGAGGAACAAAAGTGGGGAGGAAAAGATGTAAAGTAACGTAAAAGAAGTTAGAGGAGAAAGAAATGGAAGTAAAGTCGAAAGGAAGGGAAACAAGGAAGAAACTGAAAACGAATACTTGGAGGGGGATGAGAATAGAAATGAGTATAAAAGGAAAAATTACGTACAGAAGTGAAAATGAAAGCAAAACAAAAAAAATTAAAAGTGAAAATGACGAAATATGACAAACGGAAATGGAAAGGATTAAAAAGAAAAAAATATATGCACTGAGTGACTGGAGAAAGAAGAAAGGAAATTTTTAGGTGAGGAGGAGGAAATGAGAGAGAGGAAATAGAAGACAGAGTAAAAACTGAAAGAGGAGAGGAAATGATGGTTTGAAGAAAAGGAAATGAGAAAAAAATCACGAAGTAAGAAAGGAAATGAGGGAATGAGACAAAAAAAAATCTAAGTAAAAGAAGTAAATGATTAGGTGAAGAGGAGGAAATGAGATAGAACGAAATCAAAGTAAAACGGAAAAACAAAGGAAATGATCGAGTGAAGAATATGAGTGGAAAGGGATAAAACTGAAAATGACGTAAGGGGGGTGGGAGGAAGGGGGGGAGGGAGAGAAAGGAGAGGTGAAGGTGAAGAGGCAAGAGAGGCACAAGGGGAGGAAATGAAAAGTAAAACAGAAATGAAAAGGGGAAATAGGTGAAGGATAGATAAATGAAAGTGAAAGAAAAATGAATGAGAGGAAATGGTTGAAGGCCAGATAAAGAGAGGGACAGAGAAATTGAGAGAGAGAGGGGGGGGGGATAGGTGGAAGAGATGGAGGGGGAGAGGAGAGAGGGATGGAGGCAAGGAGATGAGGTAGGAGGAGGAGGAGGAGGAAAATGAGGGAGGTAGGAGAGGAGAGGGAGGAGGAAGAGAGGGTTGGAGGGAGGGAGGCTGGAGAGGAGAGGGAGGGAGGGAGGGCAAACTGCAGTGGGAGGCAAGTAAAAAAGGGTGAAAAAGGAATGTTCCGCTTGGAGGGATGTGGCGGCCATGTTGCTTCTCGGGTCCTGGGAACGTGTGAGGACAGGACTAACCCCCTATCCCTGCCCCCTACCCGCCTCTCTCTCTCTCTCTCTCTCTCTCCCTCTCTCTCCCCCTCCCTCTCTCTCTCTCTCCCTCTCTCTCTCCTTTTCCTCCACTTATTCCGTTTATTTTCTTCATCCTTCTGTCTCCTCTCTTCCTCTTTTTCTCTTTCTTCCTCCTGTATTCTCTCCTGTCCTGTCCCTCTTTACATCTCCTTCCTTCCCCTCATCCTCTCTCCCTCCCTCTCTCCCTCTCTCCCTCTCTCTCTCTCTCCCCAAAAAAAAAGAGTTCAGCTAAATGACCATCTGCTCACGTCACTCGTCCCAAAATTATTAACGAATGGCTAAACGTACGCAAACTTCTTGACCGATTTTTCGTCTGTTAACCCCCTTCATTCCGTAGACGCATTGGATAGGAAAGAGAGAGAGAGAGGAGGTGGAGGGAAGGGGGTGAGATAGAGAGAGAGAGGAGGTGGAGGGAAGGGGGTGGGATAGAAAGAGAGAGAGAGAGAGGATGGGGGAGATGGAGGGAAGGGGGGTGGGATAGAAAGAGAGAGAGAGAGTGGGAGAGATGGAGGGAGGGGGGATGGTGATGCAAATAAGAGCCCTCTGCCGGAACGCCTTTTGACCTCTCCATCCTTTCCTCCACATCTCTCCTCTCCTACCTCCCCTCCACTTCTCTCCTCTCCTACCTCCTCTCCACTTCTCTCCTCTCCTACCTCCTCTCCACTTCTCTCCTCTCATATTCTCTCCTTTCCTCTCCGTCCTTTCCTCCTCCACTCTCGTCTCGTGCCCTCTTCCCTCCATTTCTCTCCTCTCTTTCAACCTTGTGCCTCTTCCTTTCCTGTCTGCGCTCTCCTTTTCTTTGTTCTTCTTTTCTCTTCTCTTCTGATCTCTTTTGTGCTATCCTTCCCCTTCCATCCTCTCCCCTCCTCTCTCTTCCTCTCCTCTCCTTGCTTCTCTTCTCTTATCCTCTCCTCTTTTCTACCGCTGCCCACCCTCCCCTCCTTTATTTTTCTCTCCTTGTTAATGCATCACTGGAGAGTCCGTTCCCTGAGTCCCAACAGTTCTCTCACGCCCCAACAGATGGCCCGTACAGACATCACCACTTAGGCAGGAACACTGAACCATCTGTACGAAAATATGCTATAGTTCTCTCTCTCTCTCTCACTCTCTCACCCTCTCTCTACACACACACACACACACACACACACACACACACACACACACACACACACACACACACA
>JAGKTI010017699.1:0-18309 GCA_018397915.1 Birgus latro
CTGTCAAATTTACGCCACTCTACCCCACCCAACTCCGACTTACACTACCCCACCTCACCCTTCAGTTTTAGCCCACTGCTACCCACTCAACCACACCAAACTTGTCAAAGTTACCCCACTCCACTCCAACCAGCCCCACCATTACCTCACTCCCCCCCACACCCAGTCCTGCCATCAGTCTACCCTTCCTCTCATGTCAGTTGCACCCCCATTCAGTCTTGCCATACTCTACCCTGCCTAACATGCCGTACTCTGCCCTGCTTAACATTTACTGTTTGTATGGTACTGAGGATTATCCAGTATTTAGGTTTTATTACCAATACAGTACAATCAAATTAGGTCCCATTAAACAAACAGTGGGTGAGGAATAGAGAGCTGAAGTAAGTGACTGAAAGCGTATTGGAAATAGTATTATCATTTCCTTTGGAAGGAATTTGAGTGCAAAGTGGAGGGAATGTAATAAAATGTTCTGGAAGGAGGTAAAGAGAGCTAGACAGGGTGCCAACGAAGTTATTGGTGATGTAAAAGATAAAAATGGTAGATTACTAGTGGAGAAGGGAGAAAAAGTAAACAGATGGAGAGAACACTTTAATGAACTGTTGAACATAGAGAATGAAAGTAATGCAAGTATAAGTGGCTGGGGAATGGCAGGGAGAAGGAGGGTTGTGAGAAGAGAGGAAGAAATCACCAGGATGGAAGTGGTGGAAGCAATGAAGAAAGTTAAAATGGGGAAAGCCCCAGGAATTGATGGAGTGTGTGGTGAAATGCTGAAGCATCGGGGTGAGATGGTAATAGAATGGATGTGGAAGGTGTGCAGATTGGCTTGGGAGGAGGGTAGAGTCCCGGAGGATTGGAAGGCAGGTATAATTATTCCTCTGTACAAAGGAAAAGGGGAAAAAGCAGTGTGTGGTAATCATAGGGGCATTTGCCTTCTCAGTGTAATAGGAAAAGTATATGGCAGGATACTTATTGAAAGAGTTAGGGAAATTACTGAGGAATTAGTTGGAGAAGAACAAGGAGGTTTTAGGAAGGGAAGGGGTTGTGTAGACCAGATATTCATTCTTAGATCCTTAGTGGAAAAGTTTGTAGAGAAGGGCAAGAAGTTGTATGCAGCCTTCATGGATCTGGAGAAAGCATATGACAGGGTGGATAGACAAGGTTTGTGGAAGGTATTAAGAATATATGGAGTGGATGGGAAGTTGTTGAAGGCAGTGAAGAGTATGTATGAGGGTGCTAAGGCTGCAGTGCGTGTGGATGGCAAACTGAGTGAATCTTTCCATTTGAAGGTTGGATTGAAACAAGGATGTGTCATGTCTCCATGGTTGTTCAATCTGTATATGGATGGGGTTATAAAAGAGATACAAGGTCGGGCAGTGGATGTTGGAGTGGCCCTAGTGAGAGAGGGCAGTGTTTGGAAACTCCCTGTACTGTTGTTTGCAGATGATACTGTGTTGTTGAGTGAAGACGAAGGGGAGCTGCAAGGCTTGGTAGATGAGTTTGGGAGAGTGTGTAAGAAACGGAATCTAAAGGTGAATGTGGGGAAGAGTAAAGTGATGGTCTTCGAGAGAAGTGAAGCCAGTGAGTGTACAGTGAGATTGGATGGGAAGGATATGGAGAATGTGAGTGAATTTAAGTACTTGGGCAGTGTGATGAGTAAGGATGGTAGTCTGGAGGGTGAAGTGCTCGAAAGGGTGCAGCAGGGAAGGAAGGTTGCTGGTTCGTTGAAAGCAGTGATAAGAAACAGGGAGGTGAGCATGGAAGTGAAAAAGTTGTTACATGACAGTATTGTGATACCAACTCTGACATATGGAAGTGAAGCTTGGACCCTGTTGGAAGGACAGAAGTCAAGAGTGAGAGCAGTGGAAATGAGTTATTTGAGAGGAGCATGTGGAGTCACATGGAGAGACAGACTAACAAATGAGGAAGTGAAGGAGCGTTGTGGTGTGGTTGAGGACGTGATGGGAAGCGTTAGGAGAAGCACGTTAAGGTGGTTTGGGCATGTGGAGTGGATGGAGAGCGAAAGACTGACGAGGAGAGTGTATGTCAGTGAGGTGGAGGGGGCGAGAGGGAGGGGGAGGCCGAGGATGAGATGGAGGGATGGAGTGGAGAGGTATATGAGAGAGGGGGGTGTGAGTTGGGAGCGTGGTAGTGAAATGGCAGGGGACAGAGTGACATGGAGGCGATTTGTTTGTGGCCACCCCGTTCGGGATTGAGGCGTCTGGCAATAGATAGATAGATAGATTTCCTTTATATTTGGATCTCTTATATTTTGACGCCTTTCATCATAACAGAAACCGTGCCTATGATTGTTGGTGCTGAGTAGTTTTTTTTTTTCTTAAAATACAAGATAAAGTATTGTATAGCACACATATCCAGTAAAGCTCTGGCCACTTTGCACTTGGATGTTGTGACTGTTGTAAGGATGCCATATTGCCTAAGGTTGTTCAGTCTTGGCAGAATGGTCAGTAAAATTGATACCAAGAGGTTGTTCAGTCTAGGTGAAAAACTTCTTAAAATTTATATCATATGGGACAATTGATCATGGCGTACATAAGTGGTAGTTGGTAGTGACCATTATCCTTTCACTTGATTTGGTGCTGCCTACTTCATTCACCTTTTATCATTCTTTTTCTTTGTCTGCCCTCCTCTTTTCCTATTTCTCCCATCTTTCCTCTCACATTTTATTACTCTTCTTTCTACTTCAGGTGGCTTTGCATGGAGTGAAAGCCTAATGGTTTCCTGTAACCCAGGAAACCATTATAATGCTGGTTGGTAAGAGTATAACCAAATAACGGGGTGATGTGAAGCCTACTATGGTGTCTGTGTTAACTGGGTGGAGAGACACAAAAGTGGCATCTATGCAGGAACCTAAACCTCCACCTTCTTCCTTGTGTCTCGCTGTGGTGAGGCATTTTCTGTCCACATGGGGAATCATCAGTTCACCGCACAGGACAGCCCTGCAGTTGTTGGATCTGCTCAGCCAGAAAGGCCAGGGTTACTCAACAGCAAGACCAGTATAAGTAGCAACTTTTAGAAAATCCATGCAATGTGTAACATCCCAAGGATCCAAGGAACCAGGCCTGATAGGATGGCATCGTATTGTATTGTTTGTAAAGGCTCCAACATGCTTACATGTGTCGGCCTTGATCACCTGATTGTATGTAGTCGAAGCATTTTTTACTATTTGATGAAAGCAAGTGGGGATATGGGTGTGAGGCACAGTAGTCTGCTTGATGGCTTGCTGCATCCTGTGATATACCAGTATAGGCACTGACTACCTAGTCCTCATGATTATACCACCATTCCATCTGATTGTTTTCTCACCTTGATGTGTTTTCAGTGGTTGCATAGTTATCTATCTATCTTTCTGTTGCCAGACACTATACAGTACTCCCATAAGAGGTGGTGATAAACAAATTGCCTCCTTGTCACTCTGTCTTCTGCCAATTGGCTGCCCTTCCTCCAACTCACCCCTCCCTCCCTCATAGATCACTCCACTCTATCCCTCTATCTCATCATTGGTCTCTCCCTTCTCCTCACTTACACTTCTAGTCAGTCCTCATTCTCCATCCATTCCACATGGCTAAACCATCTCAGAGTATTTCCCTTAACACTTTCAGTCATATCCACATCAACACTACAGTGCTTCTTTACTTCCTCATTTGTGTGTGTGTCTTTCCATGTAACTTCACATGCTTCTCTCACGTAACTCATTCCATTGCTCACTCTTGACCTGTGTCCTTGCAACAGGGTCTGATCTTCACTTCCATATTTCATATTTTAAAGTGAGGATCAAATACTGTTGTGCAGCAACTTTTTTTTTTTTCCTCATGCTCATTTCCCTCTTCCTTATTGCTGCTTTCAGTAAACCAGTAACCTTTCTACCCTGCTGTACTCTTTGCAGCACTTTCTCCTCTAGACTTTCATCGTTACTCATCACACAGTCAAAGTACAGTACTTGAATGCATTCTCATTCACCAAACCTCGTAGCTCGTATTCATCTTCACCTAACAGTTGTGTCGTCAGCAGTTAATGGTGCAAGAAGTTTCTGCCTCCTATGTTCCCTCACTAGAGACACTTCGTCATCCAGTTCCTCATAAAGTATATATCTCTTTTGTAGCTCCATCCATATATAAACTGAACATCCAAGGAGATATGACATGCCCCTGCTTCAGTCCAGTTTCATTTCGTTTCGTTTCATTTTTGAAGGCTCCAACATGCTTGCATGCGTCAGTCTTGGTCACCTAATGGTGGCTCTCCATGCTGCTCGATCTTTGGCAGCCTCCCTGTTCAGTCCCTTAACCCTGAGGTCACACTTAATGACCTCGTCCCATGTCTTTCTCAGTCTAGCCCTCCCCCAATATTAACACTTCTCACCCTCTGCACCCAATTATCACCCCTCATCCTCTCCACATGTCCAAACTCATTTAAAAATTCACTATCACATGCACTGCAAGCCTAGCACTCCTATACATACATAGTACTGGTCACTTCATTCTACAACATACCATGTACTCCTTATATTTTTAGTATCTTTCATATTTCCTGTCAGTCCAGTCAGTCATATGCTTTCTTCAGATCCATGGAGGCAACATACAACTTCTTTCCCTGTTCTGGATACTTTTCCGCTAAACATCATGGAATAAATATCTAATCAATATAGCCTCATCCCTTCCTAAAACCCACTTGCTCTTCTTCCACTAATTCCTCTATTATTACCCAAACATTGTCAATAAGTATCCTACCATTTATTTTTCTTATTACACAGAGAAGACAGATACCCTATGATATGATTCTTACATTCTTCTCTTCCCCCGTTTTGGTTGTAAAGAGGAACAGTATTATACCGGACTTCTAATCCTTTGGGACCTTACCTTCCTCCCAGGCCAGTCTGTGCATCTTCCATATCCATTCTATCACAAACATTCCCCCTTATTTCATCATTTCACCACACACTCCATCAGTTCATGGGGCTTTCCCCATTTTGACTTTCTTCATTCCTTCTAATACTTCCATTCTAATGATCTTCCTGTCTACTTGCTCCTCCTCTTCTCCCAGCCATTATCTAACCACTTACTGTATATTTGCTTTACTTTTGCCCTCTATATTTAATAATTCTTTAAAGTGTTCTGTCCATCTGCTCAATTTTTCTATCCACCAACATTTTGCTTTTTTTTTTTTCTTACCCTGTTATATCTCCATAACCACCTTCCATAGCAGTGTTGTACATTTCCTTCACTTTACACCCAGATTTCTCTCAAACTCCTCATCAACTCTTCTTAATCTCAATTATTTGTCTTTTCACCTCTGTCCACTTCCCTACATATTCTGTTTCCTCATCATCCATTTCTTTACTTTCCATCCAGTCATTATATGTTTTGTTCTCTACCACAGCTCGTTTCACCTCTTCATTCCATCATGCTGTTCCTTGCACACTCTTACATCTCCTTTTTACCTCACATACTGCCACACATGCTGCATAGATTTCTTCTGTGAATATCTTACTCGTGCCTTCCATCTCCTTCAAATCATATCCACCAAGTTGCTCCTCTGCTTCTGTCATGTATTCCACCTTTTCTGTCCTTCTGCAGCCTTCTTGGTAATGTAGTAGTGACAGCATGAAGTCACTTTGGACGGACCTGTCTGAAGCTTCCTAGAGTTAGACTGGAAAAAAAAAAAAAAGGGAAGATTTACTTGTTATTGGAATTTACCTCATAAACTGAGAATCTGGCTACCTACTGTCTACTTTTGGCTTTGTAGCTTTAACAACATGAAACATCAACTATTGATAGTCACTATGGTTTATGGTACAGCTTCTGCATAATTTCCTACCTTCCACTCAACAATTTTTTTTTTACTGCTGTACTTCATATTTCATCAGCCTCTATAGGCAAACAGCTAAAACCCCCTTCACTACAGTTGATGCATGTGGGTATGATATTCATGGTAACAGCTGATTACAGTATGTCATCCTCCTCATCATCATCCAGACCTCCTTTTCCCACCCTAGAGCAGAGTGAGGAGTAGCAATGTCCAGACAGCTCAAGTTTGCCCAGTCCTATGGGGCACGCATCCATTCACTCATCATTCAAGCCCACGGAATCCTGGCTCTATCTGATACACCAAAAACTTTCACCACGTTCTGTAGCTTCACATAAATGTATCTAAGAGAGAAAAATCACTATCTGATTAAAGTCTTTCTTTGTTGTTGATGCAGTTAGGAATTATGCTTTGGCTAATACAAAACAATTTTGTTCAGCAGAGAAAACTCAGCGGTCAAAGGATTCAGGAACAGATCTGTGTAAACAGTACTTTGTAGCATACTGATTTTATTTGCCAACTAATATCATATTTACGTACGTCGTTGACACATTACGGTACTTAAGTACAGTTGACCTAATCTACATCTCTTCAGATTTCATCTTCAACAAAAGATTACATTGGCAACTTGTATGAGCATGATAATTCATGTGTGTAACTTAAATTTACAAGATTTTCATATTCAGTGAACTTTACTTAACTAAGCAAGCATTTTTATGGTACGTTACTTAATTTCCTACTAGTATATCCCTTTTGTACATTATAAAGTCATTTCTAAAATAAAGTTTGTTGCATAGTCAATTACATTATAGTACTTAATGCCATATATATATTGGCCACTTAGTCAGGTTTCAATAAGTTTTCTATGTACATCATCTCCAATAAAGTACACCATAAGAAATAACAGGTATTCAAAAGTTTCCTAAGCAATCAAATCCTCTAATTTAGATTTATAGTGATTTGCTTATTCTACCATACAGAAACACAGTTTTAAAAAGTTTCATATATTTTTACAAATCTAAACTTTATTGCTATAATTTTGATCTATCTACTGTACCAACTAGAAAAAAAAATCACATAACCCCATCAACCAGAGGACACCTATTATCATCATATTCTTACTGCTACTAGATGATTTCTTTCAGCTTAAGAGAGCACTTTAGTAGTGAAGGGGTTAAACTCTAGTAGTGAAGGGGTTAATGAAGGCTACATCTAACCCCATGCACTTTGAAATTATCTCCCACGAATGAAATAAAGTAGTCCAGTGGTGGCCTGATTAACTCATTCAGCCCAGGAACATTTTTATTTTATGGATGCTAAATTTTATTTTATTCTTGCTACTACAATATGATTTTGTTCATCTTATGAGAGCACAGCAGTAGCAAAAGGGTTAACAAAATCGGCAGGTGTCCCCTGCACTTCAAAAAACCTCTACTGAGCTGAAGAAAGTGATGTGGTAGCCTGATTAAAATGAGGACATCATCCAGCTGAAGGGGTTAACATCTTGATTACAGTGATGTACATCTTGTTTTGTGCTTACCATCTCCTGACAATAGACTTAAGCTCACAAGAGACTTTGTTGAACTGGAAAGGTTATATACATATGGTAGCAATCAATGACCCCTTCACTGGAAGCAGAGTCCCCTAAGCTGAATAAAATAATGTAGTGCACAGTAGCTTAAAAAAAAAAAAAAAAATCCTCAGGTAGAAAGGGTTAACACACTTTACACAATGTCAGTTCACTCACAATAAATAGTGGCTAAGAAACCAAAGGGAAGCACTTTATTAGCACAAGGTAACTGAGTATTTACAACTTGTGTGGTAGGCCAAATGAGAGAAGACATGGAGAGACATATCAGACATTACATTCCAAGCAGCACATACAAGAATTTAACACCTGGAATTTGGAGACAATATTTCTTGGTTTAATCTCGCTACCCATTGATGCTTTTATTCAGTTAAAGTTTTTTTTTTCTTTCTTTCTTACTGGAGGGGTTGGATGTACAACCTCATTACACCCTTCTAATTAAGAAGCTTTTCCAAAGTTAAGTAAAACTGTCTGGAGGTAGCGAGAATAACCTAGAATACAATATCATTATACAATTTTGAACTGGTTAATAGGTACAGATTAACTCCTTTAGCATGTTTTTTATTTATTTATTTTTTTTTATTGTACAGTAGGCAGTTTTATTCAGCTTATCAAAGACTTTGCAAACTGCAAGGGTTAAATACAGTACAGGCCTTTTGTAATTTGAATAAAATCATCTAGTAACAGTAAGAATTCATAAAAAATGACCACCCAAAATCTATCTATCTGTCTATTGCCTCTTTGGTACAGTGGTAGAGTGTGCATTTTTGTACACGGGTGAACCAGGATTCGCGCGCCGCCAGGGGTAATAAACTTTGGGAGTGTTCACCCGGCCATGTACTGCTACGGCAAACATGAGGGGTGCTGTGGTTTAACCAGTGTCGCTTACTATAAAGTATGCCTGCACCCAGTCGGCTTGTGCGGGCCGATTACACTCGGTTCACCGACCACACATGCGTCCAAAGCCACTCTAACACTACAATTACACCAACAAGCACTTCTCACCCTAAATACGATCTCTACCAGACAGCCTAAGCCACTTGGTAGAGATACATTGGCTGTATAGTCCCAACTTCGGTCAGGATAGGCTGGTCCTGCAGTAGATACTCAAATGGCTGATGATGATGATGATGATGATGATGATGATGATGATCAATTGCCAGATGCTTTAATCCTGTAAGGGGTGGCCACAAACAAATCGCCTCCATGTCTCCCTGTCCCCCGCCATTTTATTGCCCTGCTCCCAGCTCACACCCCCCTCTTTCATATACCTCTCCATTCCATCCCTCCATCTCATCCTTGGGCTCCCCCTCCATCTCCCCCCCTCAACCCCACTCACACGTACACTCTTCGTCAGTCTCTCACACTCCATTCTCTCCATATGGCCAAACCACCTCATTGTGTTTCTCCTAATGCTTCCTGTCACGTCCACACCACAACACTCCTTTACTTCCTCAATTGTCAGTCTGTCTCTCCATGTGACTCCACATGCTCGTCTCAAATAACTCATTTCCACTGCCCTCACTCCTGACTTACGTCCCTCCAACAAAGTCCAAGCTTCACTTCCATACTTTAGAGTTGGTATCACAATACTGTCATGTAGTAGCTTTTTCACTTCCATGCACAGTTCCCTGTTTCTTATCACTGATTTCAAGGAACCAGTAACATTTCTTCCCTGTTGTACCCTTTCAAGCACTTCACCCTCTAAACTTCCAACCTTACTTAACACACTACCCAAGTACTTAAACGTACTCACATTTTCCATTTCCTCCTCATCCAGCCTCACTGCACATTCACTGACTTCACTTCTCTCGAAGACCATAACATTACTCTTCCCTACATGCTCCTTTAGATTCCAAACTCATCCACCAAGCCTTGCAGCTCCCCTTCATCTTCATTTAACAAAACAGTATCATCTGCAAACATCAGTACAGGGAGTTTCCAGACACTGTCCTTTCTCACTAGGGCTGCTCCAGCATCCACTGCCATACCTTGTATCTCACTTATAACCCCATCAATATACAGATTGAACATCTATGGAGACATGACACATCCTTGTTTAAATCCAACCTTCGAATAAAAAAATTCACTCAGTTCACTATCCACACGCATTGCAGCCTTTGCCCCCTCATACCTACTTTTCACAGCCTTCAACAGCTTCCCATCTACTCCATATATTCTTAATACTTTCCACAATCCTTGTCTAGCCACCCTGTCATATGCTTTCTCCAAATCCATGAAAGCCGCATACAACTTCTTTCCCTTCTTTAGAAACTTTTCCACTAAAGATCTAAGAACGAATATCTGATCTACACAACCTCTTCCCTTCCCAAAACCTTCCTGTTCTTCTTCAGCTAATTCCTCTGTTATTTCCCTAACTCTGTCAGTAAGTATCCTACCGTATACTTTTCCTATTACACTAAGAAGACAAATGCCCGTATGATTACTACACACTCCTTTTTCCCCTTTTCCTTTGTAGGGAAATAATTGTACCTGATTTCCAATCCTCCAGGACTCTACCTTCCTCCCGGGCCAATCTGCACATCTTCCACATCCATTCTTCTACTATCTCTCCCCCATCCTTCAGCATTTCACCACACACTTCATCAATTTCTGGGGCTTTCCCCATTTTAACTTTCTTTATTGCTTCCACAACTTCCATCCTACTAATTTCTTCCTCTCACATCCTTCCTTCTCCCAGCCATTCCCCAGCCGTTTATACTTGCATTACTTTCATTTTCTGTGTTCAACAATTCATTAAAGTGTTCTCTCCATCTGCTCACTTTTTCTCCCTTCTCGACTAGTAATCTACCATTTTTATCTTTCACCCCCCAACTAAATTCTTTAGCACCCTCTCTAACTCTCTTTACCTCTTTCCAGAATATGCTCTTAAATTCTCTCCACTTTACACTCATGTTCCTTCCAAATTCCTCATCCACTCCCTTCTTACTCTCTCTTACTAATCACCTCCCTCTTCCTCTCTACATATACCTCTCTCTTGCGTCTCTTAACTTCTTCCACGCCCCTGTTTCTCATCCACTCACTATATGCTTTCTTCTTTTGTGCCACAGCCTCTCTCACCTCTTCAGTCCACCATGCTGTCCCCTTTTGTCTTCTCTTCATCCCACACACCACCTCACATGCTGCACAGACTTCATCTGTGAATATCTTGCACACACCTTCCACATCCCCCATCTGCTTCAGGCTATTAATACCCAATTGCTCCTTTAAATTCCCTCTTATATTCTGCCTTTTTTTTCATCCTCTTGTAACTTTTCCACCCTCCTTGTATGAATTAATTCCTCCTGTCCTTCCCTTCGTCTATTTCTCCATTTCCTTTAGACTTACTCCCCCAACCTCTATATACTCTTGCATCCATTACACACCATCTCATTCTTTTATCCACACACACATAATCAGTCATTGCCTTCTGTTCACTCAGTTCACCACCCACACTCCTTATCAGTAGCCACATATACCTATGGATCATTTTATGCCTGAAGAGAGTATTAGCTATCACCAACCCCCTCCTGGCACAAATGTCCACTAAAGCACTGCCATTCTCATCACAAATGTCCACTAAAGCACTGCCATTCTCATCCATCTCTGCAGGCACAGCCCACTCACCAACTACTCCAACCACCTTCACATTCCCTTCTTTTCCATTCATATCACCAGTCAAAAACACTCTCTCATTCTTTTCAAACTTTTCCGTGCACGCTTCCACGTTTGTCCAGAACTCTTCTCTCACTCCGTTTGCACGATCTTGCATTGGCACATACATGAGCACAATCGCTCACATTTGTAGTCCAACTTTCAATCTTACCCACACAATCCTTGAGCAAGCTGATCCATACCCTCGTATATTCTCCTTCCATCTGTTACTTGTAACAATACACACTCCTTTTGTCCTCTTATTCTCACCTACTCCCATGCATATACTCCATCCATACTCACATTCTCTCACCTCTCCATTTAAAGTCAGTTAATCCACATACATCCACTTTTGCATGCTCAAGCACCTGGACAATCTCTCTTTCTTTCACCTCATTATTTGCACCCCTTACATTCCATGTAGCTATCCGTGCCATGTCTTTTATTCAGTCCTTAGTCGTTCACCTTTTGGTCAGTCTTGGTCTGAGGCTTCTTGTTCGTATTTTTAGTTAGTTGTTTTCCGGGGAGGGTCACTAACCCAAATTCAAGGGCTGCATTTGGTACCTCCAGATGATTTTGTTCAACTTTCACAGGCTTTTTTGAACTGGAGGGGTTAGATATAGTCATCATTAATATCTTCATTACTAGGAGCTTTTATAAACTAAATAAAATTCTTCTCGTACTTGCTAAAATAAAGTACAAAAATATAGTGGTTAACTCCTTTGCTGTGGTGATGTCATATTTGAATACCTGTACAGTATATTAATTCTGTCTTCAGGCAAAATTTGCTTCCGGTATGGAAGGAGTTGAGAAAGGTTATATCAAACTCCCTTAGTCTGAAAAGTCTCTCATAGGTTAAATTCCTGGAGTGTGGGAGTTAATCAGGAACTATTAGTCCCTTCACTATAATGAAGTCTTATTCTAGTATATTCCTGCTATCTCCAGATGATTTTTATTCAACTTAGGAAAGACTGTTAGTGTTCAAGGGATTAATGAAGGCTGTACCTAACTCATCCAGTAGAATATATATATATATATATATATACAATATATATATATATATATATAGACAAGGTCTGTGGAAGGTATTAAGAATATATGGAGTGAATGGGAAGTTGTTGAAGGCAGTGAAGAGTATGTATGAGGGTGCTAAGGCTGCAGTGCGTGTGGATGGCAAACTGAGTGAATCTTTCCATTTGAAGGTTGGATTGAAACAAGGATGTGTCATGTCTCCATGGTTGTTCAATCTGTATATGGATGGGGTTATAAAAGAGATACAAGGTTGGGCAGTGGATGTTGGAGCAGCCCTAGTGAGAGAGGGCAGTGTTTGGAAACTCCCTGTACTGTTGTTTGCAGATGATACTGTGTTGTTGAGTGGAGACGAAGGGGAGCTGCAAGGCTTGGTAGATGAGTTTGGGAGAGTGTGTAAGAAACGGAATCTAAAGGTGAATGTGGGGAAGAGTAAAGTGATGGTCTTCGAGAGAAGTGAAGCCAGTGAGTGTATAGTGAGATTGGATGAGAAGGATATGGAGAATGTGAGTGAATTTAAGTACTTGGGCAGTGTGATGAGTAAGGATGGTAGTCTGGAGGGTGAAGTGCTCGAAAGGGTACATCAGGGAAGGAAGGTTGCTGGTTCGTTGAAAGCAGTGATAAGAAACAGGGAGGTGAGCATGGAAGTGAAAAAGTTGTTACATGACAGTATTGTGATACCAACTCTGACATATGGAAGTGAAGCTTGGACCCTGTTGGAAGGACAGAAGTCAAGAGTGAGAGCAGTGGAAATGAGTTATTTGAGAGGAGCATGTGGAGTCACATGGAGAGACAGACTAACAAATGAGGAAGTGAAGGAGCGTTGTGGTGTGGTTGAGGACGTGATGGGAAGCGTTAGGAGAAACACGTTAAGGTGGTTTGGGCATGTGGAGAGGATGGAGAGTGAAAGATTGACGAGGAGAGTGTATGTGAGTGAGGTGGAGGGGGCGAGAGGGAGGGGGAGGCCGAGGATGAGATGGAGGGATGGAGTGGAGAGGTATATGAGAGAGGAGGGTGTGAGTTGGGAGTGTGGTAGTGAAATGGCAGGGGACAGAGTGACATGGAGGCGATTTGTTTGTGGCCACCCCGTTCGGGATTGAGGCGTCTGGCAATAGATATATATATATATATATCCGTCCATACCTGAATAAAAATCATTTGATGAACAGTGGCAGGAATAAAATATAACAAATGTCCTCAAATTGAAAACGATACTTGCGCATGGGAAAATTGAATCATAGGAATCACATCACAAACACAAATATAGTATTCATCAAAATGCATGTCATGACTTATATACTACATACATCACAATACATTAACATACTGTAAAATAACATGTCTGTAACAACTTATGGAAGCAAAGATAAATTTCAATATGAAAAGAATACCATAAAATCTACCAACCCTGTGCATAACCCCTATAGTCTGATGACACATTTCATTGGTTGTTCTTCCTACAGACAGTTTTATTCAGCTCAGAGGAGTCTTTAATATGAATATCATCTGTTGGTCAGGAAGGATAAAGCAAACAATATGTAATTGTAATGAAGGGGTTAAAATGTAAATCACATGGGTAAGGCAAGCCTAAAATTTTTGTGATGGTTTGCAAAGCACCTGCCAAAGTTAGAATGTGCCTAGTTTCTGCATCATACCTAACTACACTTCGTAATGTAGGGTGCAGACTGATCAAATCTAGTAATGACAGGCATAACATAATGTATGTAAAAATTGGGGGTTTACCTTTCCCTTTATGATTTAAGTACAATAAATGGCTGTATGACGCTTAATGTATGGTAACCGTACAAAGTTCTTGGGCTTGAGTGAACAGTAAATTTCCAGATACTAATGTTAAAATTTTGTACTACAACTGTAGTTATGATTCTAACTCTAATAAAATTAACTAGTATACAGTAGAATTTCCTAAGTCACATGTTTCTTAATCGCAGACTCATATTACGCAGCAACTTCATGCAGGTTTGCAACATCAATAAATTGCAAAAATTACACGGCATTCATGGATGCAGCCTGCATTTCTGATGCCTTGTGTAATACGCGCCACCATTACCTCAAGTCCGTGCGTCTAGCTGGATGCAAACCAGTCGTAGTCAAGCATGGCAATTACTAAACCAGTCATATTCAAGCATAGCACTTACAATAAGCTAGTCAGAGTGCCGCCCTCCCACACCAACCATGAAGGTGTACACTGGTGACCAGTTTGATGTAGGTTTGGGGGTAAGAGGGACAGCTTTTCTGAGATGACAGACTCATAGTAATTTTCCCCAGAAGATTAGTTATTTCTAAATAGAATTCTCGAATTGCGACATGTGCTCAGTACCATAAAACCGCGATTTAGGAGATTCCACTGTATTTGGATTGGATAAAAAAAAAAAAAAATATTTGACTCAGTGTGCAGTAAGTACATTATAAAACGTGAGTCCTGCATCACTTAATAAATAAATTATAAAATGTGAATCTCAGTATAAATAATGTCTGATATTCAGGGTGAGTTAATACTGCAAGGCCCCAGAATAACATTAATCATTCTTGTCGCAAGCAAATGATTATACAGTACTGTACTTACTTAAGGAAGGACCTCTAGTAGAGGTATTAATTAGAAATTATATGTGACCCCTGTAGACAGAAAAATCCTTAAATAGAATAAAATAAGTTGAAAATGTGAATAAAATATAAAATTTATTGTCAGACCAAACCTATTAATGAACATGTTTGAATTAAACTCCAAATGGCATACAGTTGCTCTGTGGTAACTTTTTATTTATTTATTTATTTATTTTTTTTTAAGCACAGTTGTAGTGGGTAAAAATGTGAGTCCAACCAGAGACATGCTTAGCTCTGCTGTTCTGCAGCAACCTTTGATATAACTGTCAGCACAAGCCAAGTGTGACATCACTCCATTTAGGTGTAGTCAGCACGTGTGTATGTGTGTGTGTGTGTGTGTACAGTATATTTTTATAACAATTGTATATTGGCAAGATGTTTAGGGTATTATTGGTAGAGATATATGAAAACAAATGAGTGGGTTTGGTCAAGCTGCCAGATACAAGTAGGCCTTTATACTGTTATGGTCTTCTAATTCTTCTGTGCATGATTTTTGGTAATGCAGTACTTTGCTAACAGCAGGGACCCAAGAGGGACCCCCATAGTTCAGTTTATGTCAATTCATCCACAGTATCAGCAGTTGTTGAAAATGGTCTCCCTTAACATTTAGTCAGTCTCCCTTAACATGTAGCCACAATGTTTACAGTTCTTCATGTATTAGTGAAGACAACAGAATGTCTCGATCTAGTGGATCAATTGCCCCTCTGGAGCTGTAAAACATAGCTCAATAAAGTATCTGTATTGTGGAGCTGCCTGCCTAAGGCAGGCATGTGCAAGCCAACCCCTACAATACATACAGTACTTACTATGAATGAAGACCTGGCCACCCAGGTCTCCTGATTTATCTCTACCATACAGTACTTTTTCTTGTGGAACTACCTGAAGTGAAAAAGTGTTCAAAAATATGCAAGAGCCCTAAAGTGGAAACATTCACAAGGAGATTGCAGCCATGTCATATATGTTACAGTGAGGTGGTTGTCAATGGAGGTGGTGATCAAGTGGTTATAGAAGTAAGGTGCTGTCTGGAAGGATGTAAGTTATCCAAGGATGCCATCAGACATGAGCAATTTCCTCACCCCCCTCAAAAAATAAATATCCAGTATAAATAAATTAATAAATAAAATAAATTAGAATACATACATTACATGCATACATCATCTAATCCTGTGTTGCCTCGTGAGGAGCGTAGGAGCCAGAGGCTGGGCAAGTCGGTCCTAACATTTAAGATGAGAGTGACCAGACTAACTCATCCCTGAATGGCATGACGTGAGCAATAAACCCTAACCACCCTTTGGATATAAACCTACACAGGCTCAATCCGATTGGAGCACCCTAATTACCCACTAAACCACCAGGTGCCATAAGTTGGTTATATGGTTACCATCCTGGTATACAGGAAACCACTGGCGTGTCACTCAGTGTAGAGTCACCCATTACAGATGGAAGAGGAAAGAATGAAGGAAAGAAAGACAGAAGAAGAAGGCTGCAAAGAAGGAAGGAAGAGAGAAAAGGACAGTCACCCATGAGCAGCACTACACTGAGTGAGTGGATGGTGAGCACCCCTACCTATAATGCCAGCTATTTAGATATGACAGTAAATAGCTAGGGTAACATCTTCATTGCCCCTGAAAAACTTAAGGAAATACCATACCTCCTATTTCATGAGAAACCACCAATGAGGAGAGGTAAAATGATCAGGGACCTTAATAAAACTTATCTGCTTCTGTGAGAATCTTTACACATAACAGGGTAAACAAAAGCCCCTCAGCTGCTCTGCCAAAAGTGTAATAGCCACTTCCATTGGAGTGTAGTAGCCACTTCCTCTGGAGTGCAACAGTGACTCACATTGGAGTGCAATAGCTGTTCTTTAATGAAACAACTACTCCATATGGAGTGCAACAGCAGCTCCCTCTGGAGTGCAACAGCCCCTCCACCTTGAGTGCAGTAGCTGCTCCATTATGAGTGCGGTGGCTACTTGTTTGAGTCACTGAACCTGCCCTTCATTTCCTGCCAAGAGCATCTTTCATGATGATCAAAAGACGAAGAGGGAATAAGAATGTGCTGGCATAAGAATTTAACTACTGTGGCAAAGTAATGTGTTTACAGGGGGGATTATGTGGAAAAATGGGGATTTTAGATTGTGTCTGATCAAAATACCTTTTTTACATGTACATATATTGCACTAATATTCTAAACAATCCAATTTCTAATCTAAATGTTGCATTTATTGCAACTATGTATTCTGAGGCCATGCTGTGGCTAATCACCCTGAAGATAGTTTCTTGCCATTTTGAGTTAGGACAATAATTTGGAGAGACTGAAAGGCTACTTGCTACATCATAAATGAACCCATACCATACAAGATAACCTTTTATGATATAAACTACTGAAAGCTTCTGTCATAAAATACATAATAATAATAATAATGAAAGCTCAATATATTCTAAATTTTCTCATAAAGTTGATACATTTATTTATAGTAAGGTTGAAGACTCTGTTCATAGGCATTAGGGATCAAGAAAATCTACTGGTACTGTTAATGACAAAAAAGAAGTTATAGGAACACTTTTCAGCAACAACTTACTAAACTGATCTCTTACTACTAATTTACAGTCTATCAACTTGGAATGTTTTTACTAGAAACTGTTTTTCATGTAAATTGAAGTATCATTGTAACAATATGTAAATAGCTTATCTGGTATCTTAACAAAGGACAGATGATGATGGATACAAGTTTCATTACCAAATATTGAGATGAAAGTAAGCTTTTGTATACCATGAGATAGGTTAGTAAGCAACGTTCAACATCAGTATTAAAATCAATATCAGTTTTTCTACTGTACATCTGTGCTGTTCTATTAATGAGTATATTATCACAAAGTAATACTGTAATGCATTAACTTAAGCTGTACTTATTATTATTAAACAAATTAAATTTTGACTGACAACAGTGACAACTGCAATACCGTATTAATACCATATTTAAACTAAGGCATGACACAGCATTGGATATATATACGTAAAAATATATATATCAAACAGTGGTACCAGCAATTTGTCATTTTAAGCACAAACTAAAATTACAAAACCTTAATAACTACTGTACAAATAAAATAAGTTAAAAGTTAGACATAAAAGATGAGAAGTCTCCTAATGCTTATCAGGAATCAGAGACGTGCAGCTTTAAAATATAACCGGGACTGCTGCATTGGTGTGCATATAGAAGTATACCTGATAATGTAGAGATTTTCACAGAGTGGTAAGATATTGCTCAATGATGATTTTATCAATGGTTAGGTTTATAGTACTTTGATCTTAGCTGCACTGTACTCTAAACATCCAGACACAGCAGCCTACTGTTTCTTAGGCAGGACAGGAAAATTAGGACCATTTAGTTTTCACACACACACACACACATATACAGTATATATATATAAAAAATAAATTATCCAGCTACATTCAGATTTATAGGATGGGACTTGGCCATAGTTAAGTGGCAAAACAGCACCTCAACACCTTTAATTCCTTAACATGAAAACACATGCACTCAAACTAATCCCACAAAGCACCTGTGAGGTTCTTTGTATTATTGTATT
>JAGKTI010017700.1:0-18309 GCA_018397915.1 Birgus latro
GGGGTCCCGTCTCTGTTTCTCAATAAGTCAAATTTTGCCTTAAACTCATTTAAGTTTTTAGACCGGACGATCTCTTTGTCCAGGCTATTCCACAGGTCTATACATCTATACGGAAAACTAAATTTCTTGATGTCCTTCGAGCAGCTTGGCTTCATTAGTTTCATTCCGTGTCCTCTTGTTGCTCTCTCATCCCACACAAACAGATTTTCTCTGTCAATTTTATCTACTCCTATCATGGTCCTGAACACTGCAATCATGTCACCCCTCTTTCTCCTTTCCTCTAAGGAGGGCAAATCCAGCCTTTCCACCCTCTCCCTGTATGGCAAATCTGCCAGACTAGGGACCATCTTGGTTGCTGTTCTTTGTATTCTCTCAATCTTGGTTATATCTTTCTTTTTGTGTGGGGACCACACTACTGCTGCATATTCTAACCTGGGCTGGATCATGGCCACTATCAATTTTTTCATCATCTCCTCATCCATGTAATGAAATGCCACTCTTATATTGGTCAAGAGTTTATATGTCTCTCTCACTATCTTATTTATGTGCTTTTCAGGTGACAAACTATCCTGGACCAGCACTCCCAAATCTTTCTCTTCTCTCGCTTTTCTAATTGGTTCATTACCCATCAAATAATTCAATGATGGCCTCTTGGTACTTTTACCCATTTCCAATATTTTACATTTTTTTGCGTTGAATTTCATTTCCCACATCCGGCTCCAATCATATATCCTATCCAGATCCTCCTGTAGCATTTTACAGTCCTCTTCAACCTCTACCTTTCTCAAGATCTTTGCATCATCAGCAAACAGGCTTGCGTAGCTGTTCACTCCATCTACCATATCATTTACATAAATCAAGAACATTACTGGTGCCAACACCGAGCCCTGTGGTACACCACTTGTTACTTCCCTCCATCCAGATGTCCTGTCCTTTATTACTGTCCTCATTTGTCTGTCACTCAAAAAGTCTCTCATCCATTCCAGGAGGCTTCCCTTAAGTCCTCCTATATGCTCTAATTTCCATAATAGTCTCTTGTGGGGTACTTTGTCGAAGGCCTTCTCCAGATCTAAGTACACACAATCCACCCAACCGTCTCTCTCCTGTAGCACGTCAATCACCCTTGAGTAGAAGCTCAACAAGTTGGAAACACATGACATTCCACTTCTGAATCCAAACTGACTTTCAGTCAAAATATTCATCTCTTCCAGATATTTTATCCATCTATCTTTCAGGATTCTCTCACACAATTTCGCAACCATACTGGTTAGGGATACTGGTCTATAATTCAGGGGTTCTTCCTTGTTTCCTCCCTTATAGATTGGCACCACATTTGCCCTCTTCCATTCCCGAGGCACTTTCCCCTCTTCCAAGGAGCACACAATTAAATTGTGAATCTTATCCGCCAGTTGTTCTCTGCATTCCTTCAGTACCCAATTAGAGATTCCATCCGGTCCTGGGGCCTTCCTTACATCTTGAGCTCCCAGTAATTTATACACTTCCTGCACTTCCACTTTTATATCTTTTATCACTACATTTCTAATCATTCCCTCTCCTTCCACAAACTCCCTTTCCTTAGTGAAAACCGACTGGAAACATTTGTTCATTACTTCAGCTTACATTACTGCATCCTTGTAGACCTCTCCTTCTACTTTCAGTTTGGTGATTCCTTCCCTTTGCTTCAATTTGCCATTAAAAAATCTATAAAACAATTTGGGTTCATCCTTACATTTGTCAATTATACCTTTTTCAAAGTTCCTTTCTTCCTCTCTACGTATTCTTGTATATTCATTTCTAGTTCTTTTATATTCTTCCTTTTTTCTGATATTACTTCTCTTTTTCCATTTGTTCCATGCCATGTCCCTCTCTTTTTTCGCTATTATACACTTTCTATTAAACCACACCTTTTTCCTGTTTTCTTTCCCACTTACTCTTGGCACATATTTTTCCACTCCCAGATTGTAGAGGTCTAAAAAGATATCCCACTTCCTCTGTATCTCTCTTGTTTCTCTTAATTTTCTCCAGTCCGCATTTTCAAAAAATTTTCTCAATTCTGCAAAGTTTGTTTTCCCAAAGTTGTATCTTCCTTGCCTATAAAGCTCATCTCTTGGCACCACGTTCCCTATTATCATCTGGAACTCAATGACCACATGATCACTTTTTCCTATAGGACACAGATAATTTAGTGATTCAATTACATCAGGTTCTTTGGATAGTAGCAAATCTAATCTTGCTTGTGTGTCATCACCTCTGAATCGTGTCTCTTCTTTAACCCACTGTGTCATTACATTATTCATTGCTATATTTAACAATTTAGTGCCCCACGAATCTTCGCTGCCTCCCGAGTCCCATTCCTCCCAGTTCACCTCTTTACAATTAAAGTCACCCATTAGGATTATATTGTTGCTTTTCTCGATCACTTTCTGTAGATAATTAACCACGTCTGACAACATCTCCTGGTATTCATCGTCATTCCATGCTCTCGTCTTAGGGGGAACATATACCACTGCCATATCTCTCTTACCATTCTCCCCAGTTTCTAGTTTCAAATTTATGGCTTCGGCCCTGCCCTCTGCAATTTCCACAGTATCTTCGTTTATGTTGTCCTTCACTGCTATCATCACTCCTCCTCCCATTTTTTCTTTTCTGTCTCTTCTCCATAATTTGTATTTCCCACCTCCCATATGAATATCAATATCTTCTTTCAATTTAGTCTCTACAAAGCACATAACATCAGGTTCGTGTGCCCTCAAAAAATCATCGATTTCTAACCTTGCCGATATTAGTCCATCAATGTTTGTGTACGCCACTTTCAAACTTTTTTCATCATTTTTTATTCTCTCGTCTCTCCTTCCTTCCGTCGGTACCACTTTCTCAATTTCTGGTCCATAACTCTCCAATAGAACTCTGTCTTCTCTTTCTCCGTTCGTTGTTCGTTTTTTATCTTTGCTTCCTTTACTAACTCCTTTAATTTAGCTCTTTCCTCTTCATTTGCATCTCTCCTAATCCAAACATTTTTAAACCCCTCTTTCTCTGACAATTTCCACGTTCTACTTATGATTTCATTCACTATTACTTGGGACTTAAACTTTACTTTCAAGGGCCTTGCCCCATCATCCTCGTACTTTCCTAACCTAAACACTTCTTCAATCTCTTCTTGGGCTTCATTGTTTCCTTCCATAACCACTGCTATTATTTCTTTAGCCTTGCTCAGTTCCTCTCTCTCTCTTTCAGATCTTACTGTCATTCATTTTTCTTTTATTCCTGAGATTATCACACATTTTTTCTTGTCTGCTACATCCCTGACCAAAGATTCTCTACTTCTTAGTACTCTAACCACTTCCTTCTCCACTTTTTCCTTACTTTGTTGTTCTATGATTTCCTTCAAATTTACATTTCCTTCCTTCTGTATTTTCTTCCACCCCTTATGTTGCTCCTTAATTTCCTGAATATGCTCATCTTGCCTCCTCGATTTTGATTCGTATTCATCTAGTTTACTTTTTATTCTGTCCCTTTCTTCTTCCAACCTCTTATTCTCCCTCTTCAGCTGTTTTATTTCATTTGATGCGGATTCGTTATTCGCCTTTAATTCTGTAACTTCTTTTTCTTGTTCCTCACTACGTGTGCTAACTTTTTCCAGTCTATTCTGTAGGACTTTGATCTCTCTCTCTTGCTCTATGGTCCGTTCCTGCAGCTGCTTAATTACTTCCCATACCTTTTTTAACTCCTGGACATTCCTCTCCGCTGTTTTCTCTACACCTGCTACTCTTGTTTCTTGCAGCTTATCACTTCCTTTGCCTACATTTAGCTCGGTGAAGCCCACAAATTCCCCCTCGCCAGTTGTAAACAATCTTCCGTCTCTCTCCGCCATGATGGAACCATATGGAAACTTTCTTTTTCACTTTGTCTTGTATTTTTAGGGCCAAAACTTGTGTTTTTTAAAACTAATATCCGACGGGACCACCACTCACGCATTCAACCACATAATCACAATAGGCTATCTCCTTTTCGCTGCTAGTTCTGCGATTATTTCCCCTCAATCCAGGAGCAGCTCCGTCTCTCTCCCTCTGCGACCTGTGTGTGTGTGTGTGTGGAATAGGACAAAGACATCGTTCAGTCCAAAAACTTAAACAAGTTCAAAGCAAAGTTTGAATTGTTGAGACACAGAGATGGAACCCCACAAGCATAGCTCATTTCCTGTATATCACAACTAGGTAAACACACACACACACACACACACACACAGAATTTCACTCATAGTATAAATTACTGCAAGTTAGCTCTGCTTTTGTTCGCTCATAAGGTCCAAGTGAACGAATCTGAATGCTCAGTAGAATATTAGAAATTGTATTCTGTATTTTGATATTGTTCAGTTAATTACAAATACTGAACAGTTCATTTGCATGTAGTATAAGGTTGCAGTAACAGAAGATACAATTACTGTACTGGTAAACAAAATATTATATTGTTTTTTACTCTAACCTGACCCAAATTTTCATCCTTTTGCATTTTATTTTACATAGCATAGTGGCAGAAATGACAGTACTACAGCTCTACATCCACATAGTGGCAGAAATGACAGTACTACAGCTCTACATCCTTTTCATATCACTTCTTCATGACTAACATCATTTTCTGGTGTAAATGTAATACTATAACTCAGTAATCACGATAGAGTGATGGGAATTTTAGGCCAAGTAAAGTAATGCGAGTATAAGTGGCTGGGGAATGGCAGGGAGAAGGAGGGTTGTGAGAAGAGAGGAAGAAATCAGTAGGATGGAAGTGGTGGAAGCAATGAAGAAAGTTAAAATGGGGAAAGCCCCAGGAATTGATGGAGTGTGTGGTGAAATGCTGAAGCATGGGGGAGAGATAGTAATAGAATGGATGTGGAAGGTGTGCAGTTTGGCTTGGGAGGAGGGTAGAGTCCCTGAGGATTGGAAGTCAGATATAATTATTCCTCTGTATAAAGGAAAAGGGGAAAAAGCTGTTTGTGGTAATCATAGGGGCATTTGCCTTCACAGTGTAATAGGAAAAGTATATGGTCGGATACTTATTGACAGAGTTAGGGAAATTACAGAGGAATTAGTTGGAGAAGAACAAGGAGGTTTTAGGAAGGGAAGAGGTTGTGTAGACCAGATATTCATTCTTAGATCCTTAGTGGAAAAGTTTCTAGAGAAGGGCAAGAAGTTGTATGGATCTGGAGAAAGCATATGACAGGGTGGATAGACAAGGTTTGTGGAAGGTATTAAGAATATATGGAGTGGATGGGAAGTTGTTGAAGGCAGTGAAGAGTATGTATGAGGGTGCTAAGGCTGCAGTGCGTGTGGATGGCAAACTGAGTGAATCTTTCCATTTGAAGGTTGGATTGAAACAAGGATGTGTCATGTCTCCATGGTTGTTCAATCTGTACATGGATGGGGTTATAAAAGAGATACAAGGTCGGGCAGTGTACTGTTGTTTGCAGATGATACTGTGTTGTTGAGTGAAGACGAAGGGGAGCTGCAAGGCTTGGTAGATGAGTTTGGGAGTGTGTGTAAGAAACAGAGTCTAAAGGTGAATGTAGGGAAGAGTAAAGTGATGGTCTTCGAGAGAAGTGAAGCCAGTGAATGTACAGTGAGATTGGATGGGAAGGATATGGAGAATGTGAGTGAATTTAAATACTTGGGCAGTCTGATGAGTAAGGATGGAGGTCTGGAGGGTGAAGTGCTTGAAAGGGTGCAGCAGGGAAGGAAGGTTGCTGGTTCATTGAAAGCAGTGATAAGAAACAGGGAGGTGAGCATGGAAGTGAAAAAGTTGTTACATGACAGTATTGTGATACCAACTCTAACTTTATATGAAAGTGAAGCTTAGACCCTGTTGGAAGGACAAAAGCAAGAGTGAGAGAAGTGGAAATGAGTTATTTGAGAGGAGCATGTGGAGTCACATGGAGAGACAGACTAACAAATGAGGAAGTGAAGGAGTGTTGTGGTGTGGTTGAGGACATGATGGGAAGCGTGAGGAGAAACACGTTAAGGTGGTTTGGGCATGTGGAGAGGATGGAGAGTGAACGACTGACGAGGAGATTGTATGTGAGTGAGGTGGAGGGGGCGAGAGGGAGGGGGAGGCCGAGGATGAGATGGAGTGGAGAGGTATATGAGAGAGGGGGGTGTGAGTTGGGAGCGTGGTAGTGAAGTGGCAGGGGACAGAGTGACATGGAGGCAATTTGTTTGTGGCCACCCCGTGCAGGATTGAGGCGTCTGGCAATAGAAAGATAGACAGATAGAGTAATAAGAGAGTATAATTATTAGTAACCAGTTGCAACCTCAGGCCCATTCGATTGTGAACCTGGTAGGGTGCAAGCTGAAGTTGATCTCCATGTTCAGTCCATCCTCCCCCTTTTCAGAAGATAGAAAAGGAGCTGAGGGACACCTGCATAACCAGGAAGCAGAACCAATCAGTTAAATCAGTGCCACATGAGGTGTCCCTCCAGCAGTAATTAACATAGCAGATATATAAGCAAAAGCAATTAAACTTTATTGATTTATGCAGAAAGAAACCACTTGAATATACAGATGGCATGTACCCTACATTCACTTTCACTTATTTAACCCAACTAACAAAACTCGACATACAAATCACACTGTAAAGTTTAGGGCACTTAACTGATTGAACACAAGAGCTGCATTTTGACTGTGTTAATCGAATAGTCATTGCCTTCCCACCACCAACACTCCTCCAGTATCACACATGATTCCATGGAAGTGCAGGCAGGATTCTAAGGGAGTTGCTAAATAAGCGTCAGTAGCTTTCACAAATGTTTGTCCCTGAAAAAGGTGATTATTCCTGGAGATAAGCACCAGTGTTTTTCTCTATTGAAACTATAGAAGAAGTAATGCTGGCTGTTCTGTGTCTAGGTCAGCAGTAGAGAGAGGGGGAGGTGCAGATTTCATCATGTAACAATTTCTCTCTCCAGCAAGTGGTTCTTTTCCACTCACTCTGTGTATATTATCTCTTAATAACAATTGGTGAAAATTTTTAATCATCTCACTGATAGTTGCTGTATTTTTCATTGTAGATAACAGTTCATTTATGAACACTGCATTAATTTTCTGAGGTTGTCACAAGTATGACATACTACTGGTGTTAATGAGCACTGTTTGGATATTCAGTGATGATAATTTTCTGTCATGCACTAACATAGGTTTCAGTCTAAGTACTCAATAAATAAGTTGTTTATATCCAGAGTTTACTCATGAGATTTGAGAACTGAATGGCATTATAAGATTTCAGAGAATAGTATGGGCTCTGTTATTAAGTGGTTTTGCATCCAGATATACCTGTATATAGTTTTCATATTTTATTTTTATTTTATTTTATTTCATTTTATGCATGTATTTTTTTTTTATCTTTGAAGGCTTGAATAGTGAGTGTAAGTAACTATCTACAGAATAAGAATTCAGAGGGGAACAGGGGTCTTTTATTTAATGGTTATACATGTATATCCAGTAATAAAATTTTTCTTTGAAGGCATGAATGGTGACTGTATGGATGTATGGCCCATTTTACATGGCATTCTGTTTATAGTCCTACTTTTATCTATCTATCTATTTATCTATTGCCAGACGCCACAATCCCGTAAGGGATGGCCACTTGACTTTGAGTTATTCGTTTTACAGGGAGGGGCACTAACCCTCCACCAACCCACTTACTGACACGTAGGGAGCACGTATGGTTTGGTTATATGGTTACCACCCAGCGTTGTAAATGGTTTCTTGGCTTACAGGAAACCATTTGGCTTGTCACTCAAGGTAAAGCCACCTGAAAAGGAAAGAAAAGCAATAAGAAGTGACAGGAAAGATGGGAGAAATAGGAAGAGAGGAGGGCAGGCACAGAAAAAGAATGATAAAGGCTAAGGAAGAAGTAGGCAGCACTACATCAAGTGAGTGGATGATGGTTGCCAACACCTACCACATGCTTTCCCTTTTATATGTATGAGTCTTACTCAGTATACTGTGCAGTAGATGCTCAATTTAATGAACTACAGTAAAACCTCGATATAATGGACTTCAGTAGACCAGAATTCGCTTGTATCGGACTCGAGGAGCTACCGGACTAAATTCCTGTATATCAGAAAAAGTCATATAAAGCCAGAAGCAGTCCAGACTGCCTGACAGCTTCAGCTATGTTCACCACAAAAGGTAAATAAAAGACTTGTTTATCAGTGTACAGTACAGTATTATTTTATATATTATACCATTTGATTCATGTAGTGAAGTTATAACACAGTACAGTACCACAGTGGTAGTCAAAACAGTTTAAAAACCGTTCATGTGACCCGGACTAATGTCTGATGTATCGGAAAAAGTCCAGATGCTGGTTTTATCGGAATTTCTCATTTTTCGGAATGGTTTGGGCCCCAATTAATCTGTTATAGTGAGGTCTTACTGTAATTCAGCCAACCCCTATTCCATTTTCTCAAATTTTCAACAAAATTGAGTTCCGTATCCAAGGCTCAATATAAGGGAATTTTTTCTGGTAGTTTGAGGTACTTTCCACTGAAGCCTTGAATGCAACAGTCAAGCCGAGTTACTGACAATGCACGTCCAAACCTAGCAAACTATGCTAACTCACAGTGCTACACACAGCAGTCTGAACCCATAATTAATACCCCCACTTAATTGTATTATTGTGTACATGTTAACAACAATACATACAGTAATGACTTAGAAATAAAATATGCACGCATTAAGAATAAGGTGAGGATAATAGTGAACCAAATAGTATAGTAAATATAGAGATAGTAAACTACAGTAAGGCTTACCTCCAAAAGTTGGGGTTCTTCACTTGTTGCAGAAATACGCCTGACACAGGCAGCCATACTGGCGCCCCAAACCTTTGTCAGCCCCGGATGTGGTTTAGTCACTGTGCGAGTCACCCTCCATCAGCACCCGAGGTGGTACAGGGGTGACAGAGGGGCTGGGGAGCATCAGGGATGGCGCTTCATCTTATCAGTTATTTCCAATTTCTGGCCAAGAGAAAGCCTTACCTTCTCCTTCTTTTTCTTGAACTTTAGGCATAATTCATAAAAGCTTTGGTTCACTGGGGGGGGGGAGACTGCAATACGAAGGCAAAGCCACACACTCATGGAGCAGTTGTTTACAGTTGGGAGATGACATGAAGACTGCATGCTTGGCAGGGACATGTGGCAACACTGCATACCACTGGTCAAGGGAGTGTTTCCGGTATGGGCTTGATGATGTGCCCAGTTTCAAGACTTTCCGGTAATTTGGTGTTTTTTGGAACAGAATTTCCTTAACATCTCATCTTAAATGTCAGGACCAACTTGCTTAGCCCCGGGTTCCTATGCTCCTAGTGGAGCAACATAGGATTGGATGATGGAATGGAATGGAATTACTGTATACTCATTTTAATGGAAATTTTCCTTTAAATTGGGCAAAAATATATCGGAAAAAAAATGATTCTGTTAACTTAGGCGTCCACTAAATCAGTTTTTAATTAAATCGAGCATCCTCTGTAATAAGATGTAAATTGGTGGTGGCAGTGGCGGCAGATGATGATGATGAGCAGCAACAGCAGCAGCATGACATACTGTATTTTCATTCTGCCATTGTTTTAATTATTGAATGTTGTTGTAGCATTCCTTCATTTACTGACAGAAGTGATGCTGTAGCACTTATAACCTCTGTAAAGCATGACATTTCCTAGACATTTTTAACTTGGTTACAGCCAAAGAAAGGAGAGGAAAATGTGCAAAAGAAGTGGAAAGTAGAGTGACACAAGGAAATAAAAATAGCTGGTGCAATGTTTGCCTTGATAAGAAACAGAGGTTTGAGTGTTGCAGCTGCACGAAGCTTATATGAAGGAGTGTTAGTGCCAACTTTAACATATGGATGTGTGACTATGGTGTAGCATGAAAATGAAAAGTCAAGAGTAAGAGCGGCGGAGATGGGACTGCTGAGGAATGTATGTGGAGTGCGGAGGGTGGATGTGATATGAAATAATGTGATTTGTGAAAGATGTGGAGTGAGGAAGTTGGTGGACGCCAGAATCGAAGAGAGTGTACTGAGATGGTATGGTCATGTGGAGAGAATGGATAATGATAGAGTGGTGAAAAAGGTACATCTGAGTGAATTTGAAGGAGGGAGGTGAGGTAGGCCAAGAGAAGGTGGAGAGATATGGTGGTTGAGTGTGTGAGGAAGAGAGGTTTGGAAGTTGGTGAGGCTGGGGAACTGATAAGAAATCGAGCTGGCTGGATGAATGTTGTGAGGAGAAATGCATGATCAGGGATTTGGCACCCCTTTTTAACGTGGCAGCGTCTGGATTGACTCTGTCGGATATGTTTATGTGAAGCTACAGAATGTGGTGAATGTTTTTGGCATATCCGATAGAGTCAGGATTCTAGGGGCTTGAATGGTGAGTGAATGGAAGTGTGGCCCATTGGATTGGGCACATCTGGGCTGTATCCTCTGCTCTGCAGAGGAGTGGTGCACATCAGTATGAAGAAAAAATTGCCTTCAGTAAGCCATCCATAGGATAGTAAATCTAACAGTTGGTTAACCCTCAGGTCACCAATGGTTGTCCAATGTCCTGGGTGTGCGGCCAGAGAGTGGGTGGTCTGTGGACCCTTTTGGCCACGGTGCAGCTGTTCCGTATCTTCTGCACGAGTCTGGCCTGCGTGCCACTGTGATACAGCGGATACACTATGCTTGGAAACAGTGGCTGGCAGAACAGCAGCTGGGGGACTTCATGTGGCGGCAAGTATGGGATGCAGAAGGAAACAGTGATATCCTCTGCCACAACCGGCCATATGATATATACTCCATTAAGCACTCATGTGGTCCTCATCCTCAGATTTGCCTTGGATATGATTTCAGGAAGGTGAGGATGTGGTACAAAGTTTGTATATAGTACTACAAGATCCCATGCCTTAAAAGAAGAGTATTTTATGGACAATTTTGTTCATTTTATGCGAAAGCATGTCAGATGTTAAACATTGATTACTGTTTACAGTATATGATAGAATAATGCCTATTTATAAAATCCCAGGTTTGGATGATTGGCCATTGTAATAACAGAATATCAGTAATATTAGGATAATATATGTAACCCATCACTGGAATCAACAGTGGAAATGCTGTTATCCATTGGCATGGGTTACTGTACAAGGGGTTATTAGAGTAGGGTTATCCATTATAGGCTCATTATAAGATGAAGTAAAAGGTAAAGGTATGAGCAGATGCCATGAGGCACTTAGCCTCGGTGTTCATTTCCATAATGTAGGCCTTTGAGCTTATGGTGGGTTATTCCCCCGTAACATAGGATACAAGGTCACTGCATCTTCCAGGTCACCATATACCTCCCCTAAGTGTCACCCATGTACAATACTCATTTTAACCTACCAGCCCATAAAGAGTGGAATAGGGAAGAGTTTAAGAAGAATCATAAGGAGGTTAGTGTATTTAGCAAATCAAGGAAGAGGTATGGTAGAGTATGTATCGAGAGGGTATAAATAATATGGAAAATGGTGTACAGTCCAGCAAGTGAGGAATGGGGAGAGTTTAGAATGGGTATTTATAGTATAATGGGGATATTAGCAGAGAAATATATTGCATTAAGAAAAAAGTTGTGTCTTGCATTTATAGATGTGGAGAAGGCTAATAATAAAGGTGGTTTTGGATAGCATATGGAATGTGCTGGACATATTTCGTGTAGGAAAGTGTTTGTGGAGGGCAGTAAAGCCCTTTTCTGAGGAAAATGGTGCATGCGTGAAGGTGAGGAAGAATTTTAGTGGTGCTTTATTAATGTAGATGTAATTCAGTTTTCTTTCTTGCAAACTCTCAGATTCATTAAGCATCTTTTGCAACTCATTCTCACTCTCTGCCATTAAAATCATATCATCAGCATACAAACAAGTTAACAGCTTCCATACTGTCTATCTCTATATCCATTGCCAGACATCTTAATCCTGTAAGGGATGGCCACAAACAAATCACCTCCATTTTGCCCGGTCCCCTGCCATTTCACTACCCTGCTTCCAGCTTACACCCCACTCTCTCATATACCTCTCCACTCCATCCTTCCATCGCATCCGTGGCCTCCCTCTCCCTCTACCCCCTCCACCTCAATCACATACATTTTCCTCATTAGTCACTCTCTCACTTTCCATCCTTTCCACATGGCCAAACCACCTCAGTGTATTTTTCCTAATGCTTTCTGTTGCACCCACATGCACACCACAACACTTCTTCACATCCTCATTTGTCAGTCTGTCTCACCATGTAACTCCACATGCTCCTCTCAGATAATTCATTTCCACTGCTTGCACTCTTGACTTGTGTCACTTCCATACGTTAGAGTTGGTATCACAATACTGTCATGCAGTAACTTTTTTTTTTTTTTTTTTTTTTTTTTTTTTTTTTTTACTTCCATGCTCACTTCCCTGTTTCTTATCACTGCTTTCAAAGAACCCGCAACCTTTTTCCATGTTGTACACTTTCAAGCACTTCATCCTCCAAACTTCCATCCTTACTCATCACAATCCCAGGTACTTAAATGCACTCATTTTTCATTTCATCATCATCCAACCTCACTGTACATCCAGTTACTTCATTTCTCTCGAAGACCATAACTTTACTCTTCCCTACATTCATCTTTAGATTCCATTTCTTATGTACCTCCCACTGTGTACTCCCACTGTTGGATCTTAAAAAACGCTGACCTAGCTAGCCTTCTCAAGCCTCGCTTCGACATATGGAGCTAGTCTGAGGGCAGCTTTGGTGAGGAGCGCATCTGTGTGTATGATCTCTGTAAATAAACTCCCTAATACCACAATGCAAGGATTGTTATATCCAACTATAACATACCAGGTTTGTGGTACACTTACACACTCTTCCAGACTTATTCACCAAGCCTAGCAGTTACCTTTCATCTTCACTTAACAGTACAGTATCATCTGCAAGCAACAGTACTGGGAGTTTCCAAACGTTATCCTCTTTCATTAAAGTCGCTCGAACATCCCCTGCCCTACCTTGTATCTCTTTTTTAACCCCATCCATATACAGATTGAACAACCATGGAGACATGACACATCCCCGTTTCAGTCCAACATTTAAGTAGAAAAGTTCACTCAATTCACTATCCACATGCACTGCAGCCTTAGTCCCCTCATACATACTCTTCACGGCATTTAACAACTTCCCATTTACTCCATACATTCTTAATACTTTCCACATTCCTTGTCAATCCACCCTATCATAGGCTTTCTCGAAATCCATGAAGGCTGCATACAACTCCTTTCCCTTGTCTAGAAAAGTTTTCCACTAAAGACCCGAGAATGAATATCTAATCTATGCCTCCTAAAACCTCCCTGTTCTTCACCAATTAATTCCTTTGTTATATCTGATCTAATTCTTCTGAATGAATATCTGATCTATGCAACCCTTCCCTTCCTAAAACCTCCCTGTTCTTTACCAACTAATTCCTCTGTTAGTTCCCTCTGTCAGTAAGTATCCTACCATATACTTTCCCTCTTACACTAAGAAGACAAATGCCCCTATGATTACCACACAGTTCTCTTTCTTTTTTTCCTTTGTACAGGGGAGTGACTCTACCTGACTTCCAATCTTCTGTGACCTTATCTTCCTCCCAAGCCAATCTACACATCTTCTATAACCATTCTACTGTTACCTCACCCTCATGTTTCAGCACATCACCACACACTCCATCAATTCTTGGGGTTTTCCCCATTTTGATATTCCTAATTGCTTCCACAACTTCCATCCTGCTGATTTCTTATTATCTTTTCACCTCCCTCCTCCCAGCCATTCCCCAGCCACTTATACTCACAATACTTTCATTCTCTACATTTAACAGTTCCATAAAGTGTTCTCTCCATTATCTAACTTTTTCTCCTGTCAGTAACAGTCTACCATTTTTATCTTTCACTCCTTAACTACCTGCTTTATCACCCTGTCTAACTCTCATTACCTCTTTTCAGAACATTTTCTTACATCCCCTCCACTTTACACTCAGATTCCTTCCAGATTCCTCATACATTTCCATTTAATTCTGGCACTGACAAGGAACCTACATGTGGTGCTGCTGTGTACCCAGGGTGGCACACAGCACTACCACATGTACAGTACACCCAGGAGCCAAACCTCATATTTCCTTGCACCCCACCATGGGGAAGGACTCTGGTCCAACCCTGTCAGAGGGGCTGTCTACCACAGGAAGGTATTGGTTTTCTGCATGATTTACATGCTCTTCGTACCTGTAGAATGGCCCTGTGAAAGCAGTTACTTTCCTGTGCTTGATGGGTCTGCTCAGCAGGACAGACTGGGTTTAAGAAGCAACAACAGCAACAACAACACCCATTTAACTTGAAGTTTTGCTCTTAACTGCTCCATCCATATTCATTATGCCGTCTTTTTACGATGAGGACATATTTGAAAAAACATCCATCGTATAACAGTTTACAGTATTGTACAGTGCTTCCTCCAATTTTGCAAGAATGTGGTCGACCAAAATCCTCGCAAAACCGAAATTCGCAAAGTTGAAACAATTAAATATATGCAATAAAGGTAAATTGGTCAACATCACCCCAAGGTAAGCACTTTTCCCCCACTCTTTCTCTCGACTCTACCTCTTAATTTTATGATGATAAATGAAACAAACATGGACTGATGTATTGTACAGTAATATTATTATGAAAACATCATAGGTAAGAAACATAAAAAAGAAAAAAAATGAATATTTACACTGATGTGAAGACTGGCGTGGTGTACGGGACTGGTGGCGGGGCAAGGCTTGGGTGCGACTACTGTGGTGTAAACAAACGTGGCAGGGCAGCAGAACACCGAACTAGGAGGCACAGTATGCCCAGCGAACCACGACGTCACTACTCCGCGTGGCAAAGTAGTGCAGGAAGACGACTTTCCCACCACTTGACCTCGCAAAGTGTGTGATCGCTCGCAAAGTTCATAAATGTTAAAAAATAAATGACTTGGAACTACCTCGCAAAATTGGTGATTCGCAAAGTTAAAGTTCGCAAAGTTGAAGGATGTACTGTATATTGAGTCATTTATAACACGGGTTCAGTGGGGGTACATTTTTGGCCAAAGGTCATCCACCCAACAGAGTGTAGAAACATGTTTCCAGCTCACCTCAGCTGTTAGTTATTTCATGTCACTGCGCTTCACTTGCTGCTTAAACTCCATCATACTTTGTTCCGTCACCGACACTAACACACCCGATTGTGACCAAGTTCTCAGGCTATCTTGAAACAAACAAATGACTGGAATCTTGCATGTCATTGATTGTATAAGTGAAAATGGCTATCATACATCAACCAGTGAAGCATCGTACAGGATCATTATGATGTATAAGTGAAAATGCAATCTTATGTAGATAAAGATACTTTTTCTTCAATGTATAAGCAGTTTTTACATACTGGATCATCATTTAGCGAGGGTCTGCTGTATTAATTGATCAGCCAAGCTAACTCATCCTCTCTTAGCATCATCGTCATGACTTTTTTATTTTCAAGCTTGATGAGCATAGATTGCTTCCTCTTGAAATTGTAATTAAAATTTCCCATTTCCCTGTGGGAAGTTTTCTTGTTTTTGCCAATTTAAGTTTTGTTAATTAATTTTAAAATTGTGATATTTCAAAGGCTATTTGTCTTAAAGCCTTCAAACAGAAGTGAGTCAGCCACACTATGTCAACAACCGCTTAAGCAGAAATTTTACTATAATATAGCTTTTTGGCAAACGCTGCTGCTTGGAAAAGAGCATGGTTCCATTCGGTGGTTATTTTCTGAGATTATTCTCTGGTAGCTTTACATTTAGTGACATGCCTAATGGTTTTCTGTAAGCCAGGAAACCATTTACAACACTGGATGGTACTGGTAACCATATAACCAACCCATTCGTGTTCCCTGCATGTCAACAAGTGGGTTGGTGGATAGTTAGTTCCCCTCCCTGTAAAACAACTAACCCAAAGACAAACGGCCACCCCTTATGGGATTATGGCATCTGGCTGTTGATAGACAGAGTCATAATTATCCATGAAGGAATAAAGCTAGAGCCACCAAACTTGGTGGACTTACAGATCGTGATGACCTAAGGTGGCATGCACATCATTAGTGACCTTGACCTCAAGGTTCCTGTACAGTGCAGCTTCTAGTAAGCAGTGGCAGTGGGACATTTTTCTTCATCAGAATTGTGCTTGGACAATTTTACAGTGTTCAAGTTTATATTAATTTTACCAAGAATAAATGTATTGGATTCAGCCTTATTTAGTAGTATATTTGTGGTAGGTGGGGGTGCTCACCATCCACTCACGATGTAGTGCTGATCTTGGGTGACTTCCCTTTCCTCTTCTCCTTCCTTCCTCTGCTGTCTTTACTTCCTTCATTCTTTCCTCTTCCTTCTGCCTACAGGTGACTTTACACTCCCTCTTCTGTTTTTCTTTCCTTCATTATTCCTCTTCCTTCTGGCTCTGGGTGACTCTACAGTGAGTGACAAGCCAAATGGTTTCCTGTACACCTGGAAACCGTTTACTATGCTGGGTGGTAACCATATAACCAAATTATGGCGCCTGGTTGTTCAGTGGGCAATTAAGGCGCTCCAGTCGGATTGAACTTGTGCAGGTTTCTATCCAAGGGGTGGTTTGGGTTTATTGCTCACATAATTCCATTCAGGGATGAGTGAGGCTGGTCACTTTCATCTTAAATATCAGGACTCACTTGCCTAGCCCTAGGCTCCTGCACTCCACTTGGGGCAGCACAGGATTGGGTGATGGTGTTGGTGGATTAGAACTATTGTGAAAGGTGATTTGGTGATCAGATTTCTTCATTGGAAGTAATAGGCGCATATAAGCTAACTCAGCTTTTAGGATAGTGTGTATTACTTTTGCATATACCATCATTGTCATCATCATCCAGACCTCCTTTCTCACCCTACAATGGGGTGAGTTGGATTCAGAGAGCCAGAAAAAACTTGATTGACTAAGATATTAACCAGAGTTTTCCCATTTTAATGAACCAAATAGACATTCACTTACAAGCCCAGCCCCAAGAATTCTAGCTCCATCTGATAGGTACAAAATTATGCTGCACATAGCTTCATAGTCACTTATCAGACTGAGTCAGTAAGACAACTGTCAAGTTAAAAAATGGTGCCAAACCCTGGTCATACACTCCTATAGTGGTACACACTTAAACTGGCGGATGGGGTGGGGCAGCAATCTGTGTACAGTGGTGCTAAGTTTCCCAAACTGGCGATGTGAAACAGCTGTTATATATGTAAAAGGCATCGCAAATACGGTAAACACATATGAATACAATTTTAACGTATGTATTATAATATATGGAAGAACAGAAAACCACCCCAGCCGCCAGTTTAAGTTTGGACCACTATAAACTCAAAATTCATCCAGCCAGCTCAGTTCTTTGTTAGTTCCCTTGCCTCATCAGCTTCCTTACCTCAGTTTCCCACACACTTATTTACCATATCAGTCCACCTTCCTCTTGGCCTACAATGCCTCCTCCCACCTTCAGACTTGCTTAGATATACCCTTGTCACAGCTCTATTCACATCCATTCTCACATGACCATACCATCTAGGTACACTCTCTTTGACTCTGATGTCTGCAGACTTCCTTAGTTTGCATCATTCATGAATCACATTATTCCATATCCACTATCTGCACTCCACACACATTCCTTAACAATCCTATCTCCACTGCTTGTAGGCTTATAGTTTCATTTCCATGCCACACTATCCTCACTCCCTTATGTTAGAGAAAGCCTTAAAATTCCTTCTTGCACGTCTTTTGCAGCTGCTACACTAAGACCACTGCTTCTTATCAAGGCCTTTATAGCAGTTACCACATTCCTTCCCATTGCCAATATACTTTCCATTTATTTTGTATATTTACCTTTCTTCTCTGTTGCTGCACCCAGGCACTTACCCTTTCACCAACTCATCTCTCTCCATTCAATGTAACGTCACACTAAGAGTCCCCTCCTCTCTCAGCAACCATGACTACATTTGTAGATGTTTACTTTCAAGGCACAGTGCTCGCAGACATCTACAAAACTCAACACCAGTCTACCAAGCTCTTGTCAGCAATTCACAAGCAACATTGCATCATCTGCATGCATCAGATTCGAGATATGCCATCCTTCATCATTCATTACTAAAACCATTCTCTCTCTCTCTCTCTCTCTCTTTTGCTTGTGCATTTACCTCTCATAATCATATATATATAGTTGAGTTTTGTAGATGTCTGCGAGCACTGTGCGTC
>JAGKTI010017701.1:0-18309 GCA_018397915.1 Birgus latro
TAGTCACGGATCGGGGAACTGAATTTGTTAACAAGGTGTTTCAGGAATTGGCACGGTTGTTGCATATGAAACATGTGAACATTACTCCTTATCACCCATCCTCTAATGGATTGGTGGAGAGGGCAAATGGCACCGTTATGCAAATAATACGAACTATGGTGGATCAGAATGCTAATCACTGGCATAGAATGGTACCAGTTGCGGTGATGGCTTATAACTCTGGATATAATCGGACTATCCGTGATTCTCCTTACTTCTTGCTGTTTCTCAGGGACCCACAGGTGCCTTATCATGTAGTGCAGGACCCATCTTTGAAATACAACCTTGAGGATGTACCTAATTTGTTCGCCGCCATGGCAACAAGGGTTTTCAAAAGATGCCAGGACTTTCTCGATCGTGCGAGCACAGAGAACGAGAATAGAAGGGCAAAGCGATGTGCAATGAAACCACTTATGGTAGGGGACCGTGTCTACGTGAAAACTGTTCCTGCCAGGGGAGTGGCAAGGAAATTGCAACCTTTGTTTTCAGGACCCTATCGTGTAGTTGATCGGGTAAATGATGTAGTTATCAAGGTTCGTCCTATACAAGGAGGGAAAGTAACCACTTTACACACTGACAGGGTGAAGGTGGTCAATGAGGAGTGTGTTACGAAGAAACAAAATCGTAATGCGAGAATGGCTTATCCTATTCATGAAGGTGGAGAGACTGGGGATGAAGGGGAAGGTGCAAGTGAGGGGAATGAGGAAGAAAGTATCCCAGGGCCTGTAATTGACTTTAGTTTGCCTCCTGCACAAGTAAGTCAGGCTACAGGTAATGGTGTAACTGGCAACTCGGCGAGTGTGAGTGCGTGGCAACCCACCGCCGAGTGTCAAGGTCAGCTAACCTCACACCATACACCTCTTACCTCACACCACACACCTCACCTCCCACCACCTTGTAGATACGATCTGAGGTCACATTCTAGTGTCCCGGACTACCCGTTGTGTATGGATAGACCTATTGAGTATCAGAATGCACAAGCAGAGGCACCTGGTGTGACAGAGACACAGACTGAAGTGACTGAGGACAACACAGGACAAGTGTAGTTTTTACTAAGTGAATAAATGACAGTCAGGAGAACTTGTGGTTATAGTTTTACAAATCTTTTGCAGATGATTGCTTGGGTTTGGGTGCGTCCATCCCAATCGGAATCGATAGGACCACGAGAGGAGACACCTGACAACTTGGGATTGGTGTTTTCACCTGCGGGTCGTTTGATGATCACAGGCAATAACTATGTAGTTCCAATTGTACTTGCTAAAGAGGAGCTGTTCCAACCCTTGCATGTTGCTTGCGACTTGAGTGATGCCATATTGTGGAATATACGCCACATGGATAATGGCAGCGCTCTCGTTGTTTCATTACTGACTACTGTGCATGCATTTCAAGCTGAATTTGATACTCGCTATCAGGATTTGAGCAATTATATGGACTATCTCATGTCAGATCATCCATGGAATCGTCGCTCAAAACGGGGTGCGATTGACATATTGGGGCAGTTTGCCAATGTTTTGTTTGGAACAGCTACTCAGCAACAGGTTGATGACATCCATGCTAGATTAGGGAGCCTTGAGACGATGTCAGAAAAGGAGAGGGCAGTATTAAATGTTCATTCCAAGGTGTTGAATGCAACGATCCGCGACGTGTCGCACATGCAGGCGGCACTGTCGAAGATACAGAGGGCAGCCAATATTTCTTACAGTATAATAAGGCTGTATTCATTGAAGACCCTGGAGTTGGAGAATGAAGTGAAGATGTATGAGGCTTTGTTCAACCTCCAACTCGCCCTGTCTGACATCATAGCTGATCATTTTAGAATTAAGTTGGGTATCCAAGAGATGCTCCAGGCTAGGCTGAGTCTAGATATAGTCCCTAACGGAATTTTGTTGGAGTTATTGGGGAATATATCACTCAAGGAGCCAGGTTTACTTTTCCCAGCGAGGCCAGAATATCTAGCACTGTACCGTGACATCATCAAAGTTGTACCTCGAGGTTACATGTCAGCTGTGTGCTTTTACTTACTAATACCTGTGTTAGGTGACCCTTCTGATGTATTTGACATCTTTAGGATCACCTCACTTCCTTACAGTGTGCCTGCCGCGGAGGTCTACGTGAGAGTACTCCACCAGTATAACTTCCTTGCTCTCACAGAAGACCGTCTTCATTATGTGCTGTTTCAAGATTTCACCAGTTGCAGGAATCACCAGGACTTGGTGATCTGTGAACCTTTGGGATCCGTCTATCATGTAGCGACCCCATCTTGTGAGAGTGATTCTTTTCTTAACAAAGACAATGCCACTAGGCTTTGTAGAAAAGAGATCCTAACTTCATTTAGTCCAGTGTTTGTGAAGCTGAGAAATTACTGGTGCTATTCCACAGCCCAGTCTTTGTATTTCACGTTGAAGTGTGCTGTGAACCCCATACGGAAGACAGTGCAAGTTGTTAAGGGAGTAGGGAAATTGGTTTTGGGAGACGGTTGTAGCGCCCACAGCGAGGCTCTAACTCTCCCTGCTTATGCAACTCTTGCTATAGAAACTAAGCTCACTGTTTACCCCCATCTCCCAAACCTCAGTACCTCACTCACTCATGCTGAACTTACAGCTATAAAGGACTTACCCACTTTAGGACCTCACCTTAACATTACTCCTCTGTTTCTGGATGACCTCCTTAAATATCAAAGTCAGTTGCAATTGATTGAACCTCTCAAACCCTTCGGTTCTTCCATCTTTTTCAGGTATTATGTCCATGCTGGAATAGCTCTTTTTCTGGTTCTCCTGTCCGCATATATCTTTTATAAGTGTTACATTACTGGCTGTGGGTGTACATGTTGCAGACTAGAGTCCATACTCAGACGTCGACGTGCACAGAACCCCGCCATACCCAACTCACGACGAGGACGTGTGATTTCATCTTTGGGGGGAGAAATGTCGGGGAGCCGACATGCATCCTCTCGAGCAGATGTAAGACACACAGCGGTGACAGAGGTGCAAGTGACACCGCCTGCCGGAAGTGAGTTTAGGATGAAACGCGGACAGGGAAGAAAGAGTAGTGATTCGGTGTACAGCTGTGGGCAATAGGGAGATGGAATAAGGAAGAGAGGTTGAGAGGAAGAAATAAATAGAGGAAGGAGGAGAGAGAGAGAGAGAGGAGTAGTGCGGGTGGTGTTGGTCGAGTTGTTTACACAGGAAAAGTGTTGGCTAGGCAGTTCAGACCGTGAGAGCGTGTGCTGACATAGCGAGTCTGATAGGGCCTCTACGGTGGGTGAAGCGGGTGACATGTGGGTGACGGCGCTGGGTGAGTGGGTGAATCAATCATCACCCACCACACCCCACATGACCGCTGGCGAATATCGGCAACCTTCTGAGGCCAGAAAGGGGTGCAGACCTCAGTTCAGACTAGAACCTGGGGAAGAGCAGACGGTGAGGCAGCCTGGCGCGCTTGGTGCAGAGACGTCGCTGTATAGCCGAGAGTAAAGTTCCAGGGAGCCAGCATGCGAGCATTACTGGTAGTAAGTGAAAGTACATGCTTTGTGACCGCGGGTATAACTGACCAGCAGTGCTATTTATTTGTCTGTCGTCTGGGAACTAGTAAGGACTCCTAGTTGTCTGTGTCTGGGAACTAGTAAGGACTCCTAGTTAGAAAACGGAAGGAGTCTAAGAACTAGTAAGGACTCCTAGTTTGAAACGGAGGGAGTTAAGATTTTAAATGTTTAAGTGTGTTTTTGTTATATTGATGTAACAGTGATTTCATATATATGAATAACTAAAGAGTGCTATATATATATAACAGCACTAGTGAGTTTTTACAAGACTGGCTTTGCTTTATTAAAATAGTGTTAATATTCCAGTGATTTTAAGAGTAGACGTGTATGTGCGGTTTTTAGGTACTTATGCACGTAGTGAAATGAGGTGGGAATTACCTCAGAGTTATTTGTAGATTTTTGTAAATACTATTTTGTAATTAAAGCCTAGAAAAGCCATATTACTTTTTTACTTCTTCCAGTTCCCAGTTCTAAGTACATGTGTGTCGGGGCATTTTAGTGAAGTCCCCCCATGTCGTGCGTTACCTGTGTCGAGGCGGAGTTAAACTACGCTACCACTTATTATTAAATACGGGAGAATATATTCCCGAGAAATACCGTAACGACACCTGGGTAGCGGCACGACAGTATTATAATTCCTATATGCAAGATTTTTTGCTTCCAGACAACATTGTTGGAGTTCCACCATTTGGGTTTAGGATTTTTGGCAGGCCTTCTGTTGTGCATTGGAATACATAACCTGACGGCACTGTTGAGAGTTTCTGTAAAAAAAAAATTCCATGCATCACTGATATCTGAAGTTTCAACAATAGGATGCCAGTCACCTGCACCTACAATTGCCTTTAATTTCTTAAGAGTTGCTCTCTTAAAGTCGGGCACTTTCTCACAACTGGCACTGACACTACCTTCACTGAATTTAATGTTAAATATAACTATGCGATGATCACTTGTACTAAATTCTTCTCCTATAGTTACATTACTCACAACATTTTCTGATGTGGCTAAGACAAGATCTAAGATGTTAGATCCACGTGTCGGATAATTTACAAATTGATATAAAGAACTTTTCAGCAAGTCTGTATACAGGTCTAACCCTGTGTGTGAGGACAGGGCTTCTCCCCATTTTGGAATTGGTAAATTAAAATCACCAAATATTTCAGTGCTTTGCATACAAGATATTTCGGCAATTTGATTGTAAATTTCATTATCGATGTTGAGTGGCTTACCGGGTGGACGATATTTGAACCCAGTAGTGATTTGATGACAAGATTCATTTCTAAGCTGAATATAAATAGTGTCAGTGTTTTCAGTACATGGCTTGGTAATTTTGACTGGATGAAATTTCGATTTAATATATAACAACACACTGCCCCCTGTTTGAACCTTCCTTTCGCTAATGAAAATGGATAGCCTGGTAAATTAAACTCAGCTAGAAAATCTCTCTGCTCAGTATCTAGCCACGATTCTATTATACCAATTACATCATAATCTTCAGTAAAGACAAGGGCCTCTAAGTTGGAAAATTTATTACGTTGGCTACGCGCATTTACAAGAAGTGCTTTAATGTGTTTTCTTTTCCTATGTGGGGAGCTTCCATTACATATTGATTTATCGGACTGTATGACATCTACGTTTGCCTCCCGTGATGCTTGTTTTTTCTCCAGAAAAAACTTACGGCATCACTAAGCAAACGACTGAGATGGGCAGGTAGCAGGTGAGTATATGTAGGTAACCACAGGGTGACCTGGGCAAGGGTTACACCAGGATGATTGGAGCCACCAGGCCCCCCAGTGCCCACTTGACACTAGCCAACGCATGAACAGCTGATTGACCTGGTCGAGCCCAACTAGGCTGCCCTTCTAGCCAGAATAAGGTACCAAAGAGTTGTATTGCTAGCTGCAGGGTGCATCTTCCAGCATTACTCAACCAACAGAGACTCCTGTCTCCCAGCATTACAGGACGCCACACACAGCAAACATGTGGGGAGGGCAACAGTCCCACCCTAGATAGCAAATGGTCAGGAACTAACATCACCAGCAGGCCTCCTCCACTAGTGATGTTGGGGGTGCTTGGTCCATGAGGCTGGCAAATACCGAACCCTATAAAGGTAGGCATGCCTTCCGAGTAGGTGGCACTGCCAGCCATGCTTCAAGCCCCACCACCATGTCAAGATGATCCTCTCTCAACGAGGTCCCTTATGATATATAATGGGTAACTGAACAACCATGTCGCTGCTCTCGAAACAAAAGTTGCCAAGCCCAACTGAGTTAATTTCAACAGTCATAACTTTGCAGTATAATATATATAAGATATAGGTCAAAAATATGGGGGGGAAATCATGATTAATAGGGTATAATAGCTAAGAAATGTCACTGGGATATACTCGTGACTCATGAGTCATTTACGAATGCATGATGTCATTCTCGTTGTTACCATATGCCACGTATGTTCATAAAAAACGCCAAAACCAGCTATAGAGCTCAGTGCATACTTAGAAAACAAGGTGTACCCCAGTACTCATATAGACTTGTTGGTGCGGCGTCAGAATTTTTTTAATGTGTTCCCAGGCACACATATTTGAAATTCGGTAATGAAAAACAGAACTTTTAAAAAGACATCTTCATTTCTTCTGTATCTCCTACTAACAGCTTTATAGACTCTCCTGGCCAGAGCACACTCCTCATTTTACCAAGGCACAAGTCTCCTGGAAAACTTTCCAGACATTTAAGGAACAGAGGATAATCCAGCCTCATATACAATAGGTGTCAAATACTTTTCTGCATCATCAACACTCTTAAAGTTAGGAACACTATAGTCAAAACTACAGTGTTCTCCAAATTCTGCCCAGCCAGTCTTATCCAAACACTGGCGAGGGAGACGTTCCACTGTCACAGAGCTGCATGCTTTAATTGCAGTATGGTAATGATCACTGCTGTGTAATTCAGCAAAGTCTGACAAGAGAAGTCCAATGAATATGGAGGGAAGACCAATGTAAAATAAATAATATAAAGTACCATTTTGAACATGGATATGCGTTGAGTCGCCAGCAATTAGAAGAACTAGGTGTAAATTCTCTATCAACGGTAGTTGATCACCACGGGAGTTACAATGAGTATCAGCCAACAAAGCATGACACCCATTTAGGTAACCTAGGAGAACAACTGGCCTAGCAAGTTGACAAATAAGATGATCAAGATCAGCATATGAGACAGGTGGAGAAAGTGGTAAGTAAAGGCTACAAATAATGTAAGCCCTCTACAGGTGTAACTGAACGGTCACAACCTGCAGGAGGGACTGTACAGAAGTAAATGGAATGTCTGTACAGCACTGAATAGCACAGCCACCTCGAGAACTGCAGTCTACAACAGGTGGTGAGTAGATAGCTGTGTATCCTCTAAGTAAATGAAGAGGCATGTCTCCAACATTAGTTTCCTGAATGTAAACACTCGGACAGGAGCAGTTGAGGGTCCTCACAGTTGCCTATAAAACCTCTACAGTTGCACTGCAGAGCAACATTTAGTGGACTAGGCACAGTTGATTATTTTAACCCCTTAGAGATACATGGCTGCGCGGTCCTTGACAAGCGAGCAGGTTTGGACTGATGCTTAGGAGGACCCCTAGAAAGGACTGCCGAGCACCTGGAACCAGCATATTGTGCTGACAATATGGAAGCAAACGTGAGGAGGAAGACAAAAGTTTTACAACACTCCTCTTCTAAGTACAAAGAACAGTTTGCTTGGAAGGCATCTTACAGGCCAGACTAGGTGAAGTAGAGTGGCCAGTGCCACCACCAGAAGCCTCAGAATTAGTGTCCACAGGATTAGAACTCCGTGAGGTTATGTCCTATGTATCGGAAAGGTAGCACCAGCAATCTGCGCAACTCCATCTCAAGGTGGGAGCCAGACCATAACGATACACCAACTTCACCCTGCACCTCACTAGACTCCAGAGACTCCATAGCCGGGGGAACAGCAGAGGTCCTCACGAGGTTCCACAACAGTGACTTTAGGCGAATGGTCTTCAGGCTCAAAGGACTCTGAAGAACTATAGTAACGTCTGCTACGTGCAGACAGAACTTCAGGCATGCTGGATAAAGCAGGAAAAGGAGACGTGTCAATGTGGACATCTTCCTCCACCACGGAAGTGGGCAAACCCTCAGTCACCGATGTGGGGGAAAAACAATCTGAGTAAGGGGTGGGCAAAGACCTATCTCACATGCAGCACTAGCCTGTTGCACAGCATTCAGTGAATAACCAGTTGAAGGTGGGGGCAGTGGAATGGGCTGAGGGAAATTGTGAGACACAGGATGGCACACAAATGCTCCAGAAAGAACAGAAGCATAAGTAACTGTAAGCTGAAAGAAGCTAGTCTGGACCTTGTTTGCATCAGGAAACGAAAACTTCTCATCTGTACGAATGGAGAACATCTTCTCCCGGCAGTAGGTAAGACAGATTTGAGACGATACAGCATGGGGATCCCTACAGTGATAGCATTTCTGGCGTACTAGACAGTCACCAGTATGGCTTGGTTCACCACTGGAGACACAGACACCAGAAAGGCCAGCCTGTACACGGAGGTATAATCGGCTCAAGTGTCCATACCCTTGGCAGTGGAAAAACTGCTTTGGGGTTGGCGCTTATGGCTTCAAAGGAAGCGACAGCCAACTGAGTTTCACAAAAGTAGGCAAGCTTAACTTGTCAAATGTCAGGAACAAGGTCGGGCTTGGGGTCAGAATACCATCGATTTTCTTCTGCAGTTGCTCAATAGTCACCACACCAGAATATCACAGTTCCTCCAACAGCCATGCCTCTGAGTACTGGAGGAGGCCACGCGAAAAATTAACAACCTTATGTTGGTTAAAAGTAGCATAAGGAACATATGAAAATTCGTTACTAGAACCACAGGTAAGAGCCAGTAAATGGGAGCTCTTTTCCAGGAAGTACACCCCAGTAAGGTTGCTTTCATCCCCCTGGGAAGAGATTATAGGCTGTCTCTCATAAGCTGAAATAATGGCACAGTGTAAATTCAAATATGGCAATATCTAGCACTGACCCACCCACAGTGGATTTCATCACTAGATATTTCATGTACGATGCAGGCACCATTTCATCTGGGCCTAACCCAAGACCTGCACCAACCCGATGTTAATGCTTCCCAGTTCAGCTGAATGCTGGAGTAATTAAGGAATGTTCCCAGGGATATTGAAAGGCTCTAGAGTGGCAATAAGAGATCGTGTGTCCGCCAGGCCAGGGTTAGATGCAGAGTCATCGACAGCATTATTTTGATGCAAAGCCATATAGGGCTAAAAATATTTTCCTTCCTCACCACTCCACCCAACACGAACCCCAAAAATGGAAGGTTATATACCAGGAATAACACCACTGGTGACGGCAGAGGTAGTGAAGGAGTACATGCAGGTAACCAGTGGGAGCCTAAACAAAAGTAACTCCAGTAAAATGGGACCCACCAGACCATCCTAGTGCCCACTTCACCATAGCCAACAAGTTACCACCCGATTGACCTCATCGGGCCCAACCAGGACCTCTTTGTTTCTCTATAAAGAGGTGTGTTGGCAGCTGCAAGATGTATCGTGCAGCATTACTCATCTCCCAGGACTTCTGTTTCCCAGCATTACGGGACCCCACGCACTAGCAACACTTGGGGAGGCAAAAGCCCTGCCCAAGATGGAAGATGGGTAGGGACGATAGCATCACCGGCAGGCTTTCTCTACAAGTGATGCAGGGGTGGTGCCTGGTCCACGAGGCCGACAGATGCCGAACCCTAAAAAGATAGGTACGACTCTAGAGTAGGTGGCACTGCCAGCCACACATCAAGCCCTGCCACCACGTCAAGGTGACCTGCCTCAGCAGGGAACTGGTTGTGACTGGATGATGTGGTGAGAGGGGAGGTATGCACTGACTGGTGTGGTGAAAAGGGAAGTGTTAACTAGCTCGTGTGGGGAAAGAGGAGGTTTTCACTGGTTGGTGAAGTAAGAGGGGAAGTGTTCACTGGGTGGCATGGTGAATGAATGAATGAAAATGTGACATCGCTGCGCAACAGCAGAGGTCATATGCCGCCGAACACAAACAATAACAAAAAGTAAAAAAAAAAACAATAAAATGCAAAGAGAAAATCGAACCATAAAACGAACCAACAGTATACAAGAAACACGATAAAAGCAAAGAGAAAAACTATGCATAAAACATACCAACAGTGTAAAAAAAAACAACCAAAAGTAAAAATTGGGTGGAAAGATAGAGGTTAAAACTAAAATATTATCATTAAAACAAAAGCTAAAATATGGTAAAGCTTCACAGCCTGTGGAGAATGCCAGAATGCAACACAAAGGAGAAGGTGCCTTCCCCCATAGCACAAGCCTCTTCCCCAAGCACCGAGGAGAGAAGGTACGATCTCTTGATGGCACGGCACCTGGAAAGGTACGCCTGATGAAGGTCTCCAAAACTGGGGCATTCGACAAGGAGATGCAGCACAGTCAAAGGAAGCAGACAGTCATCACCATAGGGAGGAGGCGCCCTCTCCATTAAAAAACCATGAGTCAGACTAGCGTGGCCAATCCGGAGACGGGCCAAAGCTATTTCCAACTGTCTGGACAGTCCCACATATCCCCCATCGCCCAGGTTCCGACGAATGCTGCGGAGTTTGTTCACCCCTTCTGTATCCCACCTCCTCTGCCAGCAGAAACGGACCGCCTCCACAGTGGCTGCACATAAATCCTCTGATGGGACACGGTAATGAGGAGAGGAAGGGCGAGAGGCAGCGGCTTTAGCCATAGAGTCAGCACGTTCATTGCCCACGACCCCTACATGGGCAGGGACCAAACACAGTTGTACAGAGTATCCTCGCCTACAAAATAAGAAGAGCCACTCCAAGACAGCTAGAACTAGGGGATGTGATGGGAAGCCACGAGACAAAGCTTGTAAGGCGCTGGCTGAGTTACTGAAAATGGTAAAAGAAGCTGGAGGAAAACTAACACTCAGTTCAATCGCAACTAATATGGCAGTAGGTTCAGCGGTAAAAACAGATGCAGAAGGAGGGAGGCTCCCACCACAGCTAAAATCACGAAAAATGACACCAAAGCCGGTTTCCACATGGGATTTAGAGCCATCAGTATATACAGGGATCGAGTCTGTGTGAGCAGAGTCATGTTCTAGAAAATAAGACAAAGCCGCCTGTGAGGAAAAAGAGTCCTTCCTCTCAGGGAAGTAATCACATGGGTGTATCTCTGGGAGAAGCCAGGGAGCCACTCGGGGGACATGCACAGGGCAAGGAGACGAGAACTGGACACCCAACTTTCCCATGGGTGTGGATAGTGAGGGGGGGTGTCATAAAAGGGGTGAAGAGCAACCTCAGAGACAGCCTTACAACTCAATGAGGCTGGAAGACGGTGAAGGCGGTGCCAACATTGCATGATTAACCCGAGGAATCCCATTGACGTATGGGTCCGTTGCGATGTTTTGCCACAGCTACACCCATCGACGTACGGGTATGTCGCGCAATTGCAAGGGTAATAATTTGCATAATTTTCAAGTTTCACTGGTGATTTTTGATAGGCATATGTAGGAGACCTTCCTCTACCTGCTGTCAAGCTGGATACTGCCTAGCCCCACCTAACCCCCCCTTCCCCCTCCCCCCCACACTGGGCAACTCACCTGTTAGCAGTATGCTGGCCAGTAAAGGTATGTTGCCCCACGGTCTCTCCAGTGATGAAATTTACGGTGAAAGTGATTCCTGAGGTGGAGGACAAAAAAATAAAGAAGCTAGAGCAAGAAACAAACAGAGGTGATGAGGTGATAATGTCAAAAAGGAAGGTGCCATATGTGGATGTGTTTGGTGACAACTATGCTTCTATTGGCTATACAAATGTGTGAAAATCAATATAGTCTCTTACTACACATAAATTCGTACCAAATACATATAGAAATACGTAATTGAAAGTGGCTTAAATTAGTTAACCTTTCCATAATTCGTTTTCTTTAGTCAGGTACCCTGAAAATGAAGGAAAATGTAAGGTTGCATGACACCTGTATAAACATTTTTAAGCACAGGATCGCGATTTCTCTATGCATTTTCGATGTTTCTCACCAAAAGCGAAGGTTTGAGCCAATAAATTCTTTTTCCAAAAATGCTCGTGTTTTGGGGGTATCGTAGGTTGAAAATCGGTCGGGACGTGACGTGTTAAGGACTGCCGCCAGAGATCTAGTGGCTGTTCATTCGCATCAACCAGCAGACTTGCAATTGGGGAAGACCGGAAAGCCCAAGTTGACAGATGGATCCCAGCATGGTGGGCCAAATCTAGTGGACTCAGCCGTGGCTCAGTAGCAGAAGAGTATACCACACACCCAGAGTCCAATTTGCTCCTTACTAAGGCACGGTATAGTCAGAGCAGGATGATCCTGTCAGCGCCCTAAGACAAGTGAGATAGGGTCCATAGGAAAAACAGGGCACGGAGGCATGATAGACGTAATGAACGGATATGAGATGCCCATGTCAGTCTTCTGTCAAAAACTAGCCCTAGAAACCTTGTTTCATCCACATCGTACCCTATGGCCATATAACTGGAGGTCTGGGTCAGGGTGAACTCTCAAGCGGCAGAATTGCAAGGCCACCGTCTTTGTTGGGGAGAAATGGAAGCTGTGCATGTTGGCCCACCAAGAGATCCTGTCTAGAGCGAGCTGCAAGTGACGTTCAGCCACGGACATTCGGGAGGCAGCATGCCATAGAGCCAAATCATTGGCATACAGTGAGGCCGACACCCCTTCTGGAATAGAGGACACAATACTGTCCAATGCTATAGCAATAAGGGTCACACTGAGGACACTTCCTTGAGGTACCCCTTCCTCCTCGGCGTACGAAGGAGACAGGGTGACGCCAACCCTAACCCTGAATGAACAGTCACGCAGAAAATTTAATATAAATAGGGGTAGCTTGCCATGTAAACCAAAAGAATGGAGTTGTTGGAAGATACCAAACCGCCATGTATTATCATATGCCTTTTCTAGGTCAAAGAAAATGCACATCAGATGCTGTTGTCTAGCAAAAGCATCACATGTTGCAGCCTCAAGACGGACAAGTGCATCTGCTGTTGAGCAACATTTTCGAAAACCAGACTGACACTGAGAGGGACATTCATTCATTTCTAGGAAATACATTAGCCGTGTGTTGACCATTTTCTCAAATAATTTGCCATGCAGGATAAGGCAATTGGCCGATACTCCAGGGGACTGTAACCTGCCTTCCCCAGTTTCTGGAATGACAGGACAATAGCCTCACGCAAAGAGGTGGGAAGAGAAGATTCCCTCCAGATTCGATCAAAAAGGCTGAGGAGAAAAAGACAGTGCATCATCATTCAGGTGTCGATGCATCATGTAGGGAATATCATCCGGCCCTGGAGACGTGTCATGACAGAGGGAAAGGGCAGATTACAGTTCTCGGTATGAGAAAGGGATGTTGTAGGGCTCCAGATTCCCTGAATGGAAGTCTGGCACCCTTGCCTCCTCTATCTCCCGTTGTCTGGCAAAAATCGGTGAGCCAGTATCTCTTTGAGTGACTGCCGCAAAGGCAGATGCAAAAATATCGGCCACAGCTCCAGGGTCACCAACAGGCTCACCATTAGACATCAGCATGGGGGACCTGCCCTGAGTGAAATTTCCTGATATCTTTTGCACCCTCTTCAACACCTGAGACACTTGCGTCCTTGAGTTAACATTTGACACATAAGCCGTCCAAGACCCCCTCCTAGCTTGTTTGAGAACCCGACAAGCCTTAGCCCGCGCCCTTCTGAACTCAACAAGATAATGCTTTGTCCTGCATCTACGATAACGGGATAAAGCTAACTTCTTATTACATACAGCAACACTGCAATCCTCATTCCACCTTGGGAGAGGTCGATAGCAACATGTGCCGGAGGTTTTCGGAACAGTATGTATGGCAGCAGAATGCACAACGGAAGTAAAGAATAAACAGCCTCATCAATATGCTGAAAGTCTTTGACTGAGACATCAACAGAAATCAGAGAACAGAAAAAGGACTAGTCCGCCTTGTCCAATCTCCACCTCGGTAAATGAGGACAGGGACTAGAGACTGCTGCAGTAAGGATGGTGGGAAAATTATCATTTCCATGGAGATCCTCCATAACTTCCCAGGTTCTAGGAGACAGTCAGGAGAGCAGACAGAGAGGTCAACTGCTGTAAATGAGCCCGTTTGGGGATGAAAATGTGTAAATGCCCCAGTATTGAATAGGGCAAGATCCTCACCCTCCAACAAGGACGTTAACAAACTCCCACGTTGGTTAACAAGACAGTCACCCCACAATGGATAGCGACCATTAAAGTACCCCCAAAGAAGAAAGTGCATAGGTAACTGACCAAGAAGATTCTCAAGTTCCACCCTACCAACTGCTGTGTTGGGCGGTAAATAAATGGAAGAAACTGTATACCAGTGGCGGGTATACAACCGCACAGCAACACACTGGATGTCAGACTGGAGGTGGACTTGCTGATGAGGGATGTCAGCTCTCACCAAAACAGCGCTGCCTCCAACAGGACTCTGGGTTGGCGATGAGTAATAAGCATTGTACCCAGGTGGTGCATGAGGAGTGGCAAACCCTACAAGAGTTTCCTGGAGACACACGCACAAAGGAAAGTAAGTCAGGAGGGTCCGCAGCTCCTCCCATTTACCACACAGCCCTCGACTGTTCCATTGAAGGATACTGGCTGAGAATGCCAAAGTACCCACAGCGAAGAAAGAGTCAGGTTAATGGGCGAGACAACCTTGCCCCTGACAAGTAACCAGATTTAGACTGCTGCTTAGAACTGCTCTTGGAAAAGGACTGCCTGGCACCAACGTACAGTGTGTCACCCAGCTGAAGGTAGCCTGGAGGAAGAAGAAGAGGGCCGGACAATGGTCTTCTTCTGTGGTGGAGCAAGAGATGGCTTGGCAGGGGAACTACAAGCTGTCCTGGCTGGAACAGCGCAGGCAATGTTATAACGAGAAGAAGCATTATCGGTAGCATATTCCACCATACTGGAGCTCTGAGAGGACAAGTCCTCATGCAGCTGAGCTGGAGTATCAACAACCCAGGTACCACCACTGTCTGGTGGTGGCTGAGTCGTTAGCAAAACACCATCCTCAGCCTGCACTCGCCCCGACCCCTGACCATCTCGAGTTGGAGGAGTAGTGGGCTCCACTGCAGAGATCTTTGGTATCAGTGCTTCAGTCTCTGAGCACTCTGAAGAGCCATGGCAACCGTTACCATGCACAAGAGGGAAATTAGGAGTTTTAAATGTGTCTAGGCAAGGCGTCGCATTGACACGGGTGTTTGCCACAGGAGGGACCGAAGGAACAGGGATGGGGGAGGCACTCCCAGATGCAGAAAGCGCCATCCCAGAGGGGACACCCACAGAGACAGGAGGCAGCTCCCCAGAGGAAGCACAGCCATTTTCAGGCTGCACTCCCTCAGTGGAACCTCAAGTAAAATCCCATTTATTCGATGAGGTATTGTGTGATGGCAAGGGCACCTGCCGGATATCTTCAGGGCGAGACAAGGCACTAGCAAAGGTAACCCCAGGGCGAATGAATCTCTCCCTTACTCTGGCTTTTGCCTCAGAAAAGGAAATTTTCTCCTTCGTTTTGACGGAAATAATCTCATACTCAAATTTGTATACCACGCAGTCTCTTGCAGAGGCCGCATGTGTTCCTCCACAGTTCAAACATTTAGAGGGTAGAGAGCATTCTTCCATACCATGGGACATACTACCACAATTTCCACACACCTCAGGAAGGCCAGACGCTTCCTGCTGGCAAGAACGGCGAACATGTCCGAACCTCTGACAATAATAGCACTTTCTAGGTCGAGGAACATAGGGTTTCACCTTAAGTTTCCACCACGCAGCAATGACAACCTCTGGCAAAGTAAGGCAATCAAATGTCAAAATAAGAGCGGACATGGGTGTTAAAACCCCATCTAATTTCTCCATTATTCTTTGTACTGCTACAACTCCCTGAGGAGCAAGCCCCTCCAGGATGGAAGAAGCAGAATATGAGACTAAGTCACGAGAATACAAAACCCCACGGGACTGATTTAGGACCAAGTGACGAGAGGCTGATACTGGATAACCGGCAACCATAGTAAGTGACTGGATGTGTAAACTATCCTCTTCACTCCTGGCCTCTCTCTAGCAATAGAGAACCATCGCCCTGCAAGGAGACCATGGGGGTAAATCCACATTCTGTAACTAGACCATTGTGAATCTGAAAACAGTTCAGGTTCCGGAAGAAAGTACCATCAGCCGTTTTGAGTACTATATACTTTGTATAAGAGTGTTTCACAAAAACACCAGGTAACAGCTCGATTGACGGGACATCTGGATTTGCAGTTTTGGGAGATGACCCGAAGGGTACAGGGTCGTCACACAGAGAGTGACCAGGTAATACCGACTCGTGTGGCTGGTCACCGACCACACGAGTGGTTGAAGAAATGTTTAATGTATCCATAAATACATAAGTTAGAGATCAAATGGCACCAGGAGCCAAGGGAAACCGCCTACCAGGGAGTGAGGAGACCGAGCGCGGTCTGATGAGAGCAGGGTACCCCGTCCCCAGGGGGTGACCCAAAACGAACACCCCATGATGCGAAAGTTTGCTCCCACGAGTGAAAAGACCCCCTTCTCCAACACCCCTGGCCCAGACACCCAACCAACCAACTCGAGACAGCGCCAAGGCGACCCCTCTGGAGGGTGGTACCGATGACCCGTACGGGTAAACTACATTTCGGGCATCACTTAGTCAGACCCCTGACCCAGAACCCAGAACCCTACACGCATGGGAGACCCTACCAGATGTCATTACATCCGCGGCCAGGCTTGTGGGATCACAGGGGCACGCAAGCCCCCTCACCACGACAAGGTGGCTGCCCACGGAGGGGGGGGGTGAGAGGAGGTGTTCACTGACTGGTGTGAAGAAAGGGTAGGTGTTCAGCATCTGATGTGGTAAGAGAAAAGGTGTTCACTGACTGCTGTGGTGAGAAGGGGGGGGATGTTCACTGAATGATGTATTGAGAGGGTAGGTGTTCACTGGCTGGTGTTGTGAGAGGGTAGGTGTTCACTGTTTGGTGTGGTGAGAGGGTAGGTGTTCACTGGGTGGTGAGAAGAGAGAAGAATGTTCACCACCTGGAGTTGTGAGATGGGAGGTGTTCATTGGCTGGTGTGGTGAGAGGGAAAGTGTTCATTGGCTGGTGTGGTGAGAGGGGAGGTGTTCACTGCCTGGAGTGGTGAGAGGGGAAGTGTTCACTGCCTGGTGTGGTGAGAGGGGAGTTGTTCACTGCCTGGTGTGGTGAGAGGGGAGGTGTTCACTGCCTGGATTGGTGAGAGGGGAGGTGTTCATTGGCTGGTGTGGTGAGGGGGAGGTGTTCACTGTCTGGAGTGGTGAGAGGGGAGGTGTTCATTGGCTGGTGTGGTGAGAGGAGAGGTGTTCATTGGTTGCTGTGGTGAGAGGGAAGGTGTTCACTGCCTGGAGTAGTGGGAGGGGAGGTGTTCATGGGCTGGTGTGGTGAGAGAGAAGGTGTTCACTGGCTGTGTGGCGAGAGTGTAGGTGTTCACTAGCTGGTGATAAGTGAGGAGAATGTTCACTGCCTGTAGTGGTGAGAGGGGTGTTCACTGGCTGTGCAGCAAGAGGGGAGGTGTTCACTGGCTGGTGTGGTGAGAGGGGAGGTGTCCACAGGGTGGTTTAGTGAAAGAACAGGCGTTCATAGGGTGGTGTGGTGAGACAATAGGTGTTCACAGGCGTGTTTGGAGAGAGGAGAAATGTTCACTGGCAGGTGTGGTGAGAGGGTAAATGTTGTAGTAAGAGGGTAGGTGTTCACTGTGGGGTGTGGTAAGAGAGGAGGCGATCCCTGGCTAGTGGCGAGAGGGGAGGAGGTCACTGGCTGGTGTGGTGATAGGGGAGGTGTTCACTGGCTGGGTGTGTTTATATAAGGGCGGCGGAAGGCGGGTCCGCACTCAGTGCTGAGCTGCTGCTCCCGATTGTGCGAGTCCCCCGCCGCCAGTACCTGCCCCCGCACCTTCACCGTGAGTCATGTGACACAGCACCGTGTTAATACACACTTTGTTGTCAGTCATGTGCCACTGTGTCACTACACACTTTGTCAGTCATGTGCCACCGTGTCACTACACACTTTGTCAATCATGTGATACTGTGTTACTACACACTTTGTTGTCAGTCATGTGGCACCGTGTTACAACACACTTTGTCAATCATGTGATACCGTGTTACTACACACTTTGTCAATCATGTGATACCGTGTTACTACACACTTTGTTGTCAGTCATGTTGCACCGTGATACACGTTGTTGTCTGTCATGTGCCACCGTGTCACTGAACACTTCGTTGTTAGTTATGTGATTCTGTGTTATTACACACTTTGTTGTCAGTCATGCGGCACCGTGTCAGTACACACTTCGTTGTCAGTCATGTGGTACTACACATTTTGTTGTTCATGTGATACGGTGTTACTTCACACTTTGTTGTCAGTCATGTGGCATCATGTTACAGCAAACTTTGTTGTCAGTCATTTGGCACCCTGTCAATACAGACTTCGTTGTCAGTCATGTGATACCGTGTTATTTCACACTTTGTTGTCAGCCATGTGGCATAGTGTTACTTCTCACTTTGTTGTCAGTCATTTGGCACCCTGTCAATACAGACTTCGTTGT
>JAGKTI010017702.1:8230-18308 GCA_018397915.1 Birgus latro
ATCTATCCACCCACACAACCATCCATCTATCCACCCACACAACCATCCATCTATCCACCTGCACAACCATCCATCTCTCCACCCACACAACCATCCATCTTTCCACCCACACAACCATCCATCAATCCACCCACACAACCATCCACCTGTCCGCTCCTCCAGCCAAGCCACCGACCATCGACAAGACAGTACTCATCAAAACAGAGATATTTCCCTTAAGACGACTCACAGGTCTGATGAGAAGCGGACAAAGGCTTCATTATCTGGAGTAGGAGGAAGTGGAGGGAAGGGGACAAGGAGGGAGGGAGGGAAGAGGGGAAGAGGAAGGAGGGAGGAAGGGACTATGGAGGGGGAATGGGAGCAGAGAGGAAGGGTTAGGGGATGGAGAAAGAAAAGGATGGAAGAAGGTGAGTAGGAGTACAAAAGTACACACACACAAAAAGCAAATAGCACAAACCTGTCGGTCCTTTCTTGGTTGTTTGGTTTAGGGAAGTTAATAACTAACAGAACTATCACCTAAAGACAAGGACAGAAAAGCAGGAAGGCTCCCCCTACCCACCAAACCCTCCACCAAAAGCCAGCAGGAAATAGTGAGAAGGACCACCACGACATAGAAAAGCTGTCATGGAAATTTCATAGGAAAGAGGGAAGGGAAATCTTATTCTACACTATTTACCTGAAAAGAAAAGTAACATTAAATCAGCAATATGTATCGATGTTATTCTACAGTTGTATCCTCCAGGCTCTGAATGATTTAAAAAAAAAAGTTATATATACTACAGAAACGCATTATTCGGAAGTGAACATACTTAGCTGAGGGTTAGAAGAAAGAAACTTATCCAAGCGATTTTTAAGGGTTAGTACTGTATCACAATTAACTACACTGGAGAGGATTTTGTTCCATTGATGAAAACTCTATTGAAGAAGAAATGCTTAGCTTCATGTGACTGAAATCGTTGACCAATAATTTTATGTGCAGTACCTCTAGTATAATCCGACTAACCAGCTGTGGGTAAATTATAGATTGCCATATTATAATGTCCTTTTAATATTTTGAATACATGAATTAAATCTCCTCGTAACCTGCGCTTGGTTAAGGTAAAAAGATTCATGGCTTCTAATTGCTCCTAGTATGGTTTATTCCTCAATCTAAGTATCATTTTTGTTATTCTTCGTCGTACTCTCCTAAGCTTCTCCATATCTTTTTGTTAAATAAGGCGGCCAGAACTAGATACAATGCTGTAAGCGTGGGCATACTAGAGAAGTATAAAAGTGAGGATCATTTTTTCGGATTTATGTTCGAATACTCTACCGATGAATCCGATTAGTTTGTTCGCTTTCTTAAGAGCCTCCACACGCGGTTTACTTGGCTTGAGATCATGTATTACTATAATTCCTACGTCTTTTACATGGCTGACATTATCTATTTGAATATTATTCATAGTGTAACTGACCTTTTCGTTTCTACTTTCAATGGTTGGCATTTTGCATTTACTGATATTAATATCCATTTGTCATGTTTGGGCTTAATTAAACAGTTGATCGAGGTCTCTCTGAATTGCCTGCCACAGAAAGGATGGTCTGCTCTGTTTCCAACTTTAGTATCATCAGCAAATCTGGATATTTCATAAAACAAACCCTCGTATATACCATTTATAGATAGATAGATAGATAGACAGACAGGTAGATAGGTAAATAGATAGATTCAAAAAAGAAGAAGGCCCAAAACCGACTCCTGTGGCATTCTACTTGTAGCATCTTTCCAGTCTGATTCTGTACCATTTATTTCGACTTTGTGTGTGTGGGAGGGGAAAGGGAAGGGTAGAGGGGAAGGAGTGGAAAGGGAGTACGAGCTATGGGTGGAAGTGGTAAGATGGGGAGGTGAGAGGAGAGGAAGGGCAAGGAAGTGAGGGAGCGAGACGAGGTGGGGAGGTTGAAAAGAGCAGAGGGGGGTAAAAGGGGTGGTTTGAGTGGGATGGGGAAGAGGGGAGGAGGAAATAATGAAGGAGGGGCAGCATGGGAAGGGAGACAGGAGATGAGAAAATAGGATGGAAGAAGGGGCGAGCGAGGAGAGGGTACCAAGCATGTATGTGCGAGGGGGAAAGGAGGAAAGAGGTGGGAGGAATAGAAAGGGAAGAGAAAGAAGAAGGTGAAAGAGAGAGGAGAGGGGAGACAAACATGATGGAGAGTGGATGAGAGGGGATAGGAAGACCGTGCGGCAGGGGAATGAGGGGAGGGAAGAGGGACACTTGAGAGGAGGTTGAATCCAAGTAAATTAAAAAAAAAAATCTTCTACCAGCATCAATGTACAGCAACCGACGTGAACACCGAGTCGCTTCATTTGATATATTACGAGACAGTGAGCAATGAATTTCGAAACGCAATGAAGCAGTTTTGGAATCTAGCAGATTTTTACTACAGTATTACATGTGAGAATGAACTATGTTACTAAAAAGTGGAGAGATATTGCACTTTTCTCACCTTACTGTAACTTAACTCAGATTTTCGTCCATTTCCAACCAATTTCACGTAACTAAGTAGCAAAAACAGACAATTGCTATGGCTTTACATTTTATCCATAACACTTATTCGTGACAAGCATCATAGTCTAGAACTAATTTACTGCTATAATTCAGCATTCAAGAGGGAGAGGTGACAATTTTCGGCCAAGTTAAAGTAAAAAGAATTATATTGACCGCAAATGTCCAGGGGTAGGCGCTGGAGGGGGTTAGTGGGGATAGGTAAGGAGAGGGAATGGGGAATGGGAGGGAGGAGGTAGGGTTCAGAGGAGCAGAGGTGGGAGTGAACAGTACTATACTCTATCACTGTTTTCGGTTTCATCCTATAATTCATCTTAAGCAAACAGGTTTACTTCCTGTTAGCCAACTTAGAGAGAGAGAGAGAGAGAGAGAGAGAGAGAGAGAGAGAGAGAGAGATGAAGAAAGTGAAGAAAACGTGTTGATGGTGGTTTAGTAAAAAGAAGGAAAGATAAAGAAAAGCAGAGAAAACAGAAATGTGGGAAGGGTCAAGAATTTAATGAAGGAGACGGGTACGGTCAAGTATGAACAAGAGGGCTGAGAGGCAAGAAGGAATTAGTCTGAACTCCTCCTCCCTTCCTCTTCTCTCCTTCTGAACTCCTCCTCCTTTCCTCTTCTCTCCTCTCTTCATCTCTCCTTTCTCCTTCTCTCCTCTGTCCTCCCCCCCTGCCTCTACTCTCCAATCTCTTCTTCTCTCCATCTCTTCTTCCTCTACCTTTCGTTACCAGCCCTTCGTACGTCTCTCCTCCCCTTCCTCCCCACCAGTTTTCCTTCCTTCCTCCCCTTTCCTCTTGCCGTCTCTTCCCTTACCTCTCTTCTAATTCTTCCTTGTCGTTTCCCCCCTTCTTCCTAGACCCTCCGCTTCCTCTCCTCCTGTCTTACCTCGTCAACGTCCTTATCTCTCTCCTCTTCCTCCCTTACCCCTTACCTCAGTTTCTCTACCCTCTTCCTCCTTCCCTCCCCTTCCTTAACACCTCCCTTAATCCCTGCTCTCTCCTTCCTCTTCCTTCCCCTTCTTCTTCTCTTTCCCTTCCCACTTCTCCCCCTGTCTCATCTTCCTCCTTCATCTTATTCCCTTCCCTTCCCTCTTCTTGAACTCTCCTCTTTCTCTTCTCGTCTCTTTCCCTCTCTTGCCACTCCTTCCATTTCCCTTCCCCTCCCTTTCTCTTCCCTTTCCCCCCTCCCCTTCCTCTTCCCCTTCCTTTTCCCCTTCCCCTCCCCCCTCCCCTTCCCACACCTTCTCGTCCTCCAGGAATGGGAATCAATATGTCTGGTGATTAGCCCGGAATTGTGGCTACGAGAAGGAGGGGGCAGGGGGCATGGGGGGTGAGAGGGGAGGGCAGGGCAGGGGAGGGGTGGGGGAGGGATTTGTGAGGTAGAGGTTGGGGAGGTGAATGCAGGAGAAGAGAGACAAGGGCGAGAGATATGTGAGAGTATTGCGAGGGTATGTGAAGGGGAGAGGAGGGAGAAGTAGAAGTGAGGGGAGGGTTGGGGTAGGTGAATGGAGGGAGGGATAGATGAGAAGAGGGCAGGGAAGGGAAGAGGGATTGATATGTTAGGGGAGGGCTGGGGATAAGCGGAGGTGAAGGGAAGGAAGGGGAAGGAATAACTGAGGGGAGGGGTGGAGGTAAATTTAAAGGAGGGGAAGATAGGAAGAGACAGAGGGGAGAGACTGTGGAGGTGTAAGGAAAATCACAGTATAAGGGAGGGAAAATATGAGTGAGGATAAAGAACTGCATAGATATACAGATCACCCAGACCTTACGATCCACACTGGGCTGTCCGGAAATAAGCGGAAATTTAATGTAAGATACCAAAGCAAAAGGTCAGATGGGGAGAGGAGAGAGAACGGGGGGGGGAGGGTTATGGAGGGGCAAGTGGAAGAGTAAGATGGAGGGAAAGAGAGAGAGAGAGAGAGAGAGAGTGAGTGAGTGAGTGAGTGAGTGAGTGAGTGAGTGAGTGTGTGTGTGTGTGTGTGTGTGTGTGTGTTTGTGTGTGTGTGTGTGTGTGTGTGTGTGTGTGGGTGTATGTATGTATGTGTGTGTGTGTGTGTGTTAGAGAGAGGAGGGGAGAGGTAAGATTAAGGCAAAGAAGTTGGGAGAGAAGGGATGGGTTATGGAGAAGAATGATGAAGGAAGAAAATGTGAGAGAATGTGTGTCAGAGAGCGAGTGACAGAGGGATAAGATGGAGGAGAGGAGTGAATGTAAGAGAGGAGGGGTTATGGACAGGTGAGATGAAGAAGGGGAGGTAATTGAGACGGGAGGGGTAATGGAGTGGCATGATGGAGGAGAGGAGAGAATGCAAGAGAGAGGGGAGGGGATGGGGAGGGGTAAGATAGAGGTGGGGGGAGTGTGAGAAAGAGGGGAGGAGTTATGGAGAGAATAGATGTGACAAAGTAAAGGGGGGAGTGTATGAGAGAGGGGAGGGATGGGGAGGGGGTAAGCGAGGAGCAGACAATGAAGGGGGAGATAAAAGGAAAATGAAGGGAAAAATGTAGAGAAAAGGATGGGACATGGAAGGAAGGTGTGATAGTGGGGAGGGAAGGTGTAAGGAGGGGGGAGGTGTGAGAGAGATAGAGGGAAAGTCAGAGGGACTGATGGAGAAAGGAAAAAGGAAGGTGGAAGTGGAAGGGCAAAGGATGAGGGGAAAGGAAATGGAGAAGGAAGGGAAGATATGGTGGGGAGAGGGAATGTGTAAGGGTAGAAGGGTGGAAAGTAAACAGGAAAATGGAGGGAAGAGACAAAGTCTAGGGAGAGAAGGGAAATGGGAAAGGGGAGGGAAAGGGGAAGGGAAAAGGAAAGGAGGAGGTAAACGCAGACGAGGAGAGAGAGAGAAAGATCCATGGAAGGAGTGAGCCAAGATAGGGGTGTGAGAGATAGAAGTGTGAGAGTTAAGGGTGAAAGGCTGAGATCAGGGTGAGTGAGGGAGAGAGGGACGAGGGGATAAAGGAGTGGGAGAGGAAGAGGGGAGGAGTGAGGAGAGGGGAGGGAAAGAGTGAAAGAGGGAAGAGGTGTGATGGTTAAAGGGTGATGGGCTGAGAGCAGTATGAGAGACAGAGGGGGGGGGGGAAGGAAGGGAGGAAGGAAGTGGAGGAGAAAGAAGTAAAGGGAAGAAGAGAGGAAGGGGAAGAGGAGAAGAATGGGGAAGAAAGGTCAAAAGAGAAAGAAGAGGGGGAGGAAAGGCGTGAGAAAAGGGGAAAATATGTGGGGATGTGCTGATGGAAAGCAGAGAAAAGGGTGAGAGAGGAATAGAGGGAGAGAGAAGATGAAACGAAAATGGAGGCCAAGAAGAGGAAAGAAATGGGAATGGGTGGATTGAAGGAAAGAGGCAAGAGATTTGAAGCTTAAAGGATGAAAGGCAGAAAGAAAGATGGCGGATGGAAAGGATGAGAGAAGAAGTGACAAGTGGATGAGAAGGATAGGGAATGAAGGAGGAAATGAGAGAGGAGGGAAGAAGTGTGAAAGTGAAGGGGGAAAGGAAACAGATCGCAGGGTGGGGAAAGGAGAGAAGGAAGGGACTGAACAATGAGAGGGAGATGAAAAGAGGTAATGGAGGAGAGAGTGAAATTGAGAAAGGAGTGTGGAAGGAGGAAGAGGTACAATGGGGGGGGGGAGGAGGAGTAGGGTAAAATCTGAAGGAGGTGTTAAGCCATCTGGGGAAGAGAGGAGAAAGGGGATAAAGGAGTACAAAGGAGTACAAAAGAAAGCACACAGCAACAGACTTGTTGGTCCTTTCGTGGTTGTTTGGTGAAGGGAGGGTTATAACTAACAAAACTAATCTATCAACTAAAGACAGGGATAGAAAAACAGGAAGACACCCCCCCCCCTACCCACCAAACTCTCCAGCCGGAGCCGGCAGAAAATAGTGAGAAGGACCACCATGCAGCACAGAAAATCTGTCATTTAAATTTCATAGGAAAGAGAGAAAGGAAAGTTAATTCTACACTATCTACCTGAAAGGGAGAATAACACTGTCAGCAGTAATTATCGATGTTGTTCAACAGTTGTATCTTCCAGGCCCTGAAAAAGAAAAACTGACATACGAGTACACCACAGAAATTTGTTATTCAAGATTGAGCATACTTAGCTGGGGGTCAGATAACAGATTCAAGCGATTTTTAAAGGTTAATACTGTATCAAAATTTATCACATGTGAGGGCAGTTTGTTCCATAGATTTACAACTCTATTAAAGAGAAAATGCTTAGTTTCATGTGACTGAAATCGTTTGCCAATAATTTTATGCCCATTACCTCTAGCACGGATTGAGTGATCAACTGTGAAATATTTATCAATGGCCATATTCTCGTGTCTTTGAAAATGTTGAATAGTTGAATTAAATCTCCATGTAACCTCTGTTAAGTTAGGGCAAAGAGATTCAGGGCTTCTAAATATTCCTCGTATGGTTCTTTTTTTCAATTTAGGTATGATATTTGTCATCCTTTGCCGTACTCTCTCAAGTTTCATTTATGTAATACGGTGACCAAAGTTGGGCGCAATACTCCAAGTGTGGGCATACTAAGGAATTATACAAAGTGAGGACGATATTACTGGATTTAAGTTCAAATGCTCTACCTATAAATCCAATCGATTTATTGGCTTTTTTACCGTTTCTGTACATTGTATACTTGGTCACAAATCATTTGTTTATTATAACTCCCAAGTCTTCACTGCCACTGGCACCAAGTACCTCTGGTTTCTGAAGGAGCCTTTTGTGTGGAACTTTGTCAAAAGCCTTTCGAAAATCGAGATAGACAACATCAACAGATTTAGTTTCATGATACATGTTCAGTATAAGCTATTGTTGAAAAAGTCCAGCAGATTCGTAAGTCAATAGCGATTATTCCGAGAACTGTGTTGTGACTCTTTGATGAGATTATTTGTAACTAAATGTTTCACAGTCTCTGATAATAGTTTCAAACAACTTGCAAACCACTGATGATGAACTAATTGGACAGTAGTATTCTGGTTGTTCTCTGTTACCCTTTTTTGAATATCGGGGTTATGCTTGCAAGCTTCCATTCATATGGTACCTTACTGCTCTTTAGTGATAAGTTTAAAGGTTCAGATAAGGGCTTTGATATTTCATCCAGTAGCTCCTTCAATACGTGTGGAGAAGTTATATCCAGTCCTGGTGTTTTATTCTCTTTTAATTTGCTAATTGCAAATAGTACATCACAATTACTAACTATAATATCATTGATTATGTTGCCCTCTTCTATAGGAACTGGAGAAACTGCAGGAATAGTATGTATATTTTCTACGGTAAATACTGACACAAGGGAAGTATTAAGAACTTTCACCAAATTAGCTTCATCATCGGTGTGGTCTCCATCATCTGTGATTAAGAGCTCAATTATTGGAGTTATTACCTTCTGGCTTCGTGCATAACTGAAAAATTCTTTGGGATATGGTTTACTGATACTGGCAATATGTGTCACAAGGTATTTCTTCCTGCATTTAATTAATTATGGTTTTCGTCGAACAACATCATACAGTATTTGTTTTTATCACTTTGACTCTGCGGAATTGTAATTTTTATATCAAGATTTTTTGCTACTAGACGATGTTTAGTACAGGAGTTCCATCATTTGGGTTCAGAATCTTTGGCAGGCCTTCTGTTGTGCATTGGAATACATAATCTGACTGCATTGTTGGGAGTTTCTGTAAAAAGTTTCCATGCCTCATTGATATCTAACGTTTCGACAATGGGATGCCAATCATCTGCACCTACAATTGCCTTTAATTTTTTAGAATTTGCCCTCTTATGGATGGGCACTTTCTCGCAACTGGACCAGACATTGTCCTCACTGAATTTAATGCTAAATGTAACTGTGCGATGATCACTTGTACTAAATTATTCTCCTCCAATAAATGTTACTCACTAAATTTTCTTATGTGGCTATGACAAGATCTAGGATGTTAGCTCCACGTGACAGATAATTTACAAACTGATACAGTGAACTTTCCTGCAACCTTGTTTATTGGTCTAACCTTGTGTGCGAGGATAGGGCTTCTCCTCATTTCAGAACCGGTAAATTAAAATCACCAAATATTACTGGGTTTTGCATGCAAGAGATTTTGGCAGTTTGACTGTAGAGTTCATTGTCGATGCAGAGTGGCTGACTGGGTGGACGATTAATTAACCCAAGTGTGATTTTATGACAATATTCATTTCTAAGCTGAATACAGATAGAGTCAATGTTTTCAGTACATAGTTTGGTAATAACAATTGAATGAAATCCTGATTTAATATATAATTACACACCGCCCTCTGCTCTATTCTTCCTTTCACTACTGAAAATATGATAGCCTGGTGAATAAAACTCCATTAAAAAATCTCTTTGCTCAATAGTTAGCCACGATTCTGTTATACCAATTGCATCATAATCTTCAACAAAGACAAGGGCCTTTAAATAAGAAAATTTATTACGTAGACTACATGAATTTACAAGAGCTTTGATGTGTTTACCTTCCCTATGTGGGGAGCTTCAATTACCTGTTGAGTTATCAGATTGCATGATTTCTACGTTCACCTCCCATGATGCTTGATTTTTCTCCAGAATAAACTTACTGCATCATTAAGCAAACGACCGAGACGGGAAGAATCAATGGCATTCAAGTGTAGTCCTTTATTCGCAAAAACCGTTATCTGCTTGTAAAAGTGTAAAAGTGGTTCCCTGTATCTCTGGACCCCACGCCTTCCTGCAAGTAAAATGACTTGACCCTGCTATTTATACTAAACGCCTTGCTGAAGAAGGCATTCCCTGCTTCACTCCTTGAGAGTATGCCTGAAATGAAAATATTGTCAGTTTTATCCTTGTAGCGTCGGATCATCTTTCTGTACGTCTCCCTCAGGTACTCTTATTGGGCTCGCACGACATCATTAGTACCTGTATGAATAATAACAAGGTTATCATTTTCCGCATTCTCAAAAATCAGTGAGGAAAGGAGAGAGAATGCGTCAGGGTGGAGTAAAGAGAAGACAATCTAGAGGCGAGTTAAGGTGAGAGAGAGGGCATGTGAATGAGGAGTATAGGTAGGAAGATAAGTGAAGAGGGGAGAAGGAAGGATTATAGAGACAGACAGACAGGCAGACAGACAGAGACAGAGACAGGCAGGGAGACAGACAGCCAGGGACTATAGGGGAGAGAAGATGTGAGGGAGGGGAGAGGTGTGAAGGTGAAAGGGTGAAAGACTGAGAGCGGTATTATATGCGAGAGATATTATTGAACGCAGCAAGGAAGGAATATGGATGGAGAGGGAAAGTGTAGGGGAAGTGGAGAGAAGACAGGAGGAGGAAAGAGGGTAGAGAAGAGAGCAGAGCAAGAGGAGAGAAGTAAGGAAGAGATAAAAGAGGATAAGAGAAGAAACGAAGAGAGAATAAAGGAGGAGGAGCGAGGGAGAGGTGAGGAAAGAAAAGATTGAGTTAAGGAAAGGCCTTGTTCCTTTATTACTTGCAGAGAAAGAGAGAGAGAGAGAAAGAGAGAGAGAGAGAATGTGCTACCGTAATGAGAACAAACCTATAAAAGGGAAAGCAAAT
>JAGKTI010017703.1:0-18305 GCA_018397915.1 Birgus latro
TTATGCTTCTGTTCCAGAAACTGAACCTTTTGAGATCATTAAGACATCTACTTTTCCTCAACTTGAAGCCATGACCTCTTGTTCTTCCATCATCCAACACAAAAAGATCCTCTCTATCCACCCTTTCCAATTCTGTTACATTTCTAAATATCGCGATCAAGTCACCTCTTTCCCTTCTCTCGCGCAGTGTTGGTAATTTCAGTTTTTCCAATCTCCCCTCGTAGGTGAGTTCCCTTAAACATGGTATCATCTTCGTTGCCATCCGTTGAACCCCCTCTAGTTTATCAATATGCTTCTTCAAATGAGGTGACCATACCACTGCCGCATACTCTAGTCTTGGTCTTATCATGGTCACTATCAACTCCCTCAACATTTCCTCATCCATATAATTAAAAGCCACTCTCATGTTGGTCAGTAATCTATAAGTTCCCCCGATGATTTTGTTTATATGCTTTTCCGGTGACAAGTCATCCCGAATAATCACTCCCAAGTCTTTCTCATCCTTTCCCTTACTAATTATCTCACTGCCCATTTTATATGTCCAGTGTGGTCTTCTTTCACTTATTCCCATTTCTAATACATGACACTTCTTGGCATTAAAGTCCATTTTCCAAGTCTGGCTCCAGCTGTGTAGTTTGTCCAAGTCCTCTTGCAGTTCTTTACAACTATCAATACATTTAATATGTTTCATGATTTTAGCATCATCTGCAAACATGCTCTTGTAACTATTCAAACCCTCTGGCTTCATTTACATATATCAGAAACATTATTGGGCCCAGGACAGAGCCCTGGGGTACTCCACTAGTCACATTTCTCCACTGTGAAACCTTATCTCTTATTACTGTTCTCATCTGCCTTCCTATCAAATAATCTCCCATCCACTTTAATAGCTTCCCATGCACCCCTCCAAAGGTCCTCAACTTCCACAATAGTCTCCTATAGGGCACCCTGCCAAATGCTTTCTTAAGATCCAGACAGACACAGTCCGCCCATCCCTCTCTCTCCTGAACGACATCTATTACCCTACTGTAGAAACTTAATAGGTTAGTAAAAAGTGTGTGTTGGGGGGGGGCAAGATGTTGCAGGTTTATACTTACTCTGAAGTTGCATTGTAACTGACTAAAATATCAATTTCACAGAGCTTTAAGTGACACAGATCATTGAAAAGAAATATTTTAGGAAACTGCTGACAATCAACAATCAAGCTATTGTTAAATGCCAATAAAAAAATTCATTAGCTAATCGTTTCATTTTCGTTTTTGAAGGCTCCAACATGCTTGCATGTGTCGGCCTTGGTCACCTAATGGCGGCTCTCCACGCTGCTCGATCCCTGGCAGCCTCCCTGTTCAGTCCCTTAACCCTTAAGTCACACTTAATGACCTCGTCCCATGTCTTTCTCGGTCTACCCCTCCCCCAATATTAACACTTCTCACCCTCTGTACCCAATTATCATCCCCCATCCTCTCCACATGTCCAAACCACCTCAGCCTACATCTCCTCATCACAACACCAATACACTCCAGTCCCATCCTACCTCTCAACTCTTCCATCGTAAACCCAGCCCCCCCAGGCCTTGCACGCAGGGACGCACTGCACATCCACCTAATCATCGTCATTTCTATATGTTTAAACCTGCGAATATCCTCTTCCTTTACTGCCCAGGTCTCACTACCAAACAGCATCACACTCCTAACACAAGCTGCATACAAAGACCCCTTAGCATGTAAGGAGAGTCCTCTCAATGCCAGGAGAGGCAACAGCTCCCTGAACTTCTTCCAACCACTTCTCACCCTAGCAACCGAGCTAACTCCAGCCCCACCTCCGGCACATAACATGTCTCCCAAATAACAAAACTCCTCCACACACTCAAGAGACTCAACTTGCAGGTGAGTCTCTTGAGTGTGTGGAGGAGTTTCGTTATTTGGGAGACATGTTATGATGTCTGAAAAGTGGTATTCCATGTACTGCATAGTTAAAGGGCACTTACTGTAGCTTCCTGCAGTAGGAACTTTGAAATCTTCACACTGCTGACTTTGACACCACATGCAAAGACATTTACTATAGTTTCAGTCTGTACATAACTTTTGAATATTACTGCATTATTATGTTATACTGTACATGTTTCCATCACCACAAGCACCCCATGTGCACACACTATCTGCTTCTGGATTATTATGTTACATATGGTACTTTTTCACAGCACTATGCTAATTGGTAAAACTTTCTAAAAGCCATAATTATGGTGAAATCTGAACAATGTTCAAATTCAGTCAAAGAATAATGAGGTTCTTGATCATGAGGAAGAAAAGATACTTATTATGGGTGACAAAATGCTTGCTAGCAAGGTCAATTAGTACCAGATAAGTGTAGTAATCAGTTTTAGGTCCAAGTTTCTGCAGTCATTCAGAGCTATCTAGGGAAATGAAAAGGCTAATTTCATACATTATGGTATTCGAATTTAGGATGTTTCTAAACTTTAGACATTCAAATTCTCGAGGTTGCACTGTATATTTTCCAGCTCAGTTTATCATCATGTATAGCACCTACACTTCACAAAATAAGGATATCTACTCTTCAAAAAATTAAATTAGTGAACCCAATAAACAATTTTAGCTCCTAGAGGAGCTGTAGTTCCATTTGATGTGAAGTGGATTTTGTCATCCTTCAGTGTGAATATAACCTCCTCATTCAACTGATCTGTGCCCTGCAGAGGGTCTGCCAGAGTGGGTACATTACGAGGACCCATCAATGGGTCTTTGTATTTATGAAATGTGAGTTTCATGGTAGGCTTGATAAATCGCTCATTCCTTTTCAGGCGAGCAATAATGGCAGCAACACTGTCATTCTGGTACACTGGAAGGCAACACTGAAAGAGTCCTGAATGTGGTTGTGGGTTGATTAAGGTCAGAGGTATGCTTGAGGCAGTGGAAAAGGTGATGAAGGGTTCTCCTGGTACCACTTCTTCCTGAGTACGCTCATTGTCACAGTCCTCTGTCCAGCTCAGCGTCAAACCTTCCAGGTTCAATGTGCCACGCAAGTAGTCCAAGTTTTCCTCTAGAATGCTGTGCTCATTAAAATCCACTGTGTCTTTCAGGGCAGTATCACCCACAGTGCTCATTCTCTCTCTCAGAGTCTGAACAAAAGGCATTACCTTTTTCATATACTTTTTGAGTGATGGAATGTTTCCCAAGGCCTTGGATAATTCCTTATTGTCAGGAAGGATTTTATCATTTTTCTCATACAAATCATGCATAGTAATCAGAATTGTGCTTTGCCACTTAGGAAAAGTCTTTGCAATCCAGATGACCCCATGGGAAGGAGGTTGTATTGCTGCTGGGGTCTCGCCCTTCTTTGCTCTGGCAGGAACGATGTGAGCCTTCAGGCGTAAACGGAAACGATGTGAGTTGTCACCAATGTATTCTGAGGCTTTTACCAACTGCATGTCAGGTTCCTCAGTAACTGGCCAGCTTGCATGTAGAACAGACCCTCTGTTACCTAGAACCTCTTGCCATACATAGTCACAAACATGGGGACAAATTGGGCTGAGTATAAGAACCTGTGACGTGAGATACCTGTGAACCAACTCCCAACTTAGGCCAGACTGAACCTGAGCCCTCTCACGATACTGATGAAACAAGTTGCTGTACTCAAAGAATCCAGTGCGCAGGCCTTCTTTAAACATCAGTGTTTTATAATATCCATCAGTTTCCCTTATCTTTAAATTCATCTCTGCTGTAAACATCTTATCATTTACTGTATACAGGAAGCCAGTGCGCATAGAATCCTTTTCAGCGACTAGTTCTTTGGCCAACTCTACAAACGTCCACAGTCTGAGAACACCAGAGTCTGCTACTTGTGTTTCAAAATTGGCATCCTCCACAGAGTCTCCAGCATTAGCAAGAGCCAACCTCATTCCATCAGCTCCATATTTATCAAGTGCATCAGACAGTGTCAAAAAGTTACCAGTAGATTTTGACATTTTTTCTGAATTCAAAAGAAGGTGTCCATTTGCACGAATACCAGCAGGCCACTTGTCTGGTTGCGCTGGCCAGATGGCTGTGTGGTTGTACAGGTAGTAGGTCAAATGGTTTGGTATAAGATCTTTTCCTGAAACTCTCAGATTAACTGGGTACCAGTATGCAAATTCATTTCTCATCATCTCAACAGCTTCTTTCTTGATGGTGGTATTTGGAAATGTATTAGTCTGGAAAAAGATGTAGTCCCAAACCTCTGGTGTCATCTGCTCAGCCTTGATGCCATGTTTTCCTGGTTGAGAGCCATACAAATCCTCATGCAAGATGTGACATATAGTATAGTAGGCCATGTAGATAGTAGAATCTGACAGAGATTCAATGACCCACTTTTTATCCCATGGTAGGTAAGTACCAAGGCCATATGTTCGAGCACAAGCATGGCCCTTTAGCCAGTCTAAAGATGCATCAAAGTTACGGCGAACATCATCGTGGTAAGTGTTGAGGGAGTCAAGGTTTTGCTGGGTCACAGCACGCCACTTTGGTTCCCCATAGTCCAGGTACCACTGGTCACACAGTGCCACCACACACTCATCTCCAGACCTTGATATGATCAATTTCTCAGGCTCCTGGTACACTAATGCCTCACCTGATTCCACCAACTTCTGCTGTACTGCTTTTTTGATGTCCTGTACTTTCTTCCCTTTGAATTCTCCAACTAAGAGAGTGCCTTCATAAAAACCACGAAGATACACCTTTTCCTTTGCATCTACTAATTTTTCACGATCATTCTGAGATTTGATTCCCATCATCTGACATACTGCTGGAGCACTCAATGGACCATACTCTGGCACATCAATGATTGGCACTGGATCAACATTAACCATTTCCTCAGTGATTCCATACTTTTCCCTAAGAGCTGGTTTATTCTTCAAGTCAACAAGGGCAGCAAAGTCATCCGGAGCATCTGATGGCACAGAAGTGACAACACCAGTACCTTTCTCCTCCTTGACAGTGAGCATAGGCAATGCATAGATTGTCTTATACGTAGTCAGAGGTGCTCCTAACTTCGTGCCCATTAATTCATGACCCTTCAGCTCCATCAAGGATTTCACTTCATTCTCAACACTTAGCATTTCCTGGAAAGCCATATTTCTCGCAGCTCTTCGTGTACAAATATAGACATCACCATTCTTAGCCTCGACAGCAATATATGTTAAATCTGGTCCAAGCCAACAGTTGGTCTGACCATACATGGTTTCTGGTCTTAAGGTGGCTGCAATGAAAAACACCTTCTTGGAGGCTAAGGATTTGAGTTTGCCAGGCAATTCCTGAACATGCATCTTAATGAGGGTATACTCCTGTGGCCCCACACCTTCACCAGAGGAGCGATCATGGTCCATGCAAGGCTGTTCATCCTTGGGGGAGAATATTGTGTACCTGCAAAATGACATCCACATTAGTGACCTGAGTAAGTTGTTATAAAATACTATACCTATAGCCAAATGCCTTAATCCCCAAGGAGGTGGCCATGAGCACAATGCCTCCATGTTGTTCTGTCCACCAACAGGCTGTCCTCCCACAATCTCACACTGTTCTTTTATATACACTCATACCTTGCCACCCCATGCCTCTGCATCCTCCTTGGTCTCTCTCTCTCTTCCTCTTTCCTTCCACCTCACTCACATACTGTCTCTACTTAACCCTTTCACTTTTTTTTTTTCTGGATGTCCCACACATGGGAGTTTTGAGACGTATAAAGATAACTGTTTTGATAAAATATTCCACACCAAAAAATAGGCCACAGTTTCCTAAAAAAATTATGTCTAACATTATGTATATATAAAACAAAATTACTTGTGTGGTGAGCTATCAAAACCTGTGGTGCTGGAGCTCCTCCACTGTCAGATGTATGCCATTTGGTATACTGATTTTTTTTTTTTTTTTTTTTAAGCACTTTGGTGGTAGGTGGGGGCACTCACCAACCTATCACTCGATGTAGTGCTGCTCTCAGATGACTGCCCTTTCCTCTCTTCCTTCCATCCTTTTCTGTCTTTCTTTCTTTCATTTTTTCCTCTTGCTTCTGCCTATAGGTGACTCTACACTGAGTGACAAGCCAAATGGTTTCCTGTACACCAGGATACCATTTACTATGCTGGGTGATAACCATATAACCAAACTATCGCACCTGATGATTTAGTGGGTAATTATGGGGCTCCAATCAGATTGAGCCTGTGTAAAATTATATCCGTGGGGTTGTTGGGGTTTACTGCTCATATAATGCCACTCAGGAATGAGTGAGGCTGGCCACTCTCATCTTAATGTCAGGACCAACTTGCCTAGCTCCGGGCTTTTACGCTCCTTTTGGGGCAACATAGGAGTGGATGACGGATAGATGGATGGATATTATAGCACTTTCATTTTCAATTTCATCTGACAACATAATTATGAGTCATCAGATATCACTTCCTTCAGATCCAAGGAAGCTGCTGCGGCGGCAAAACATCTTGTATGCATACCTCAACATACTTCTTGTACGTGACAAATAAAATAGTCCTCATGCAAAGGCAACTCCTCAGTCTTGCCACCTCCTGATACTAAACCTCTATCGGGCCACCAGTACTGAAGCGCAAATATAAAAAGTCAAGAACACGTATACGTGCCACGTGATGGCTACAGACATTTCCTTAGTGGCATGTTGACGTGCCACCCAACGTGAAAGGGTTAATCTCTCACTCTCCATTTGCTCCAGACTGCCAGATCATTTCAAGGTACTCCTCCTACCACATTTCAGCACACCCACGTCACCATCACAATGCTCCTGAAATTCCTAATTTGAAATACACCCAAGATGAATATAAGCTTTTCTTAATCAAAAATACCTCACTATCATGATTTTAAATACTGGAAAATGCCACGACAATGGCATAACAGACTAGGCAATCCTCTAATTGAGATTAACATGGTACCTTTGTAGGTTAATGACAAGACATGAAATTAACCCTCTCATGGTCAGTATAACTCTAGTATTGCATTCTCATTATAACTCTAGCACTGCATTCTAGCCAATACCAGACGACTTCATGTACCTGAGACTGGGTCACAGTGGTCTGATAAAGTTAATACTGGTACAACTACCTTCTCATGCCAAGCACAACTGTAGTTATTATTCTAGATAATGCCAGACAATCTTAAACAGCTGACAGTGAATATGAAACTCTGAGACTATTAATACTTTCTTAAACAGCCACATGAATAGGGAGGAAGAAAAATCTTGTAATGACCATTATGAAAAAGTTATACCATACTGTATATTGTCTGATATATCATTCAATATCTTAGTATTATTTTTCATTATAGGTAAATTTACACTCCCTCTTCCATCTTTCTTTCCTTCATTCTTTTCTCTTCCTTCTGCCTATGGGTGACTCTACACTGCGTGACAAGCCAAATGGTTTCCTGAACACCAGGAAACCGTTTACTACACTGGGTGGTAACCATTTAACCAACTTATGGCACCTGGTGGTTTGGTGAGTAATTATGGAGCTTCAATCGGATTGAGCCAGTGCAGGTTTATATCCAAGGGATGGTTGGGGTTTGTTGCTCACGTAATGCCACTCAGGATGAGTGAGGTTGGTCACTCTCATCTTAAATGTCAGGACCAACTTGCCTAGCCTGGGGCTCTTAATGCTCATCATGGGGCAACAAAGGGCTGGATGATGATAGATTTTTCATTAGCACGTGGGGTGAGCAGGATCAAATAAAACAAAAGAAAGCAGTGAAGTAGGCCTAGGAGAAATATCAACTGAGTCCAATAACTCTTCAGAGCATTCAACAATTTTCCATCTACACCATCCATCCACAAGACTTTCCATAATCTTACCCTGTTCACATTATCTTATACTTTTGCCATATCAAAGAAGACCAACTTTACCTGCCCGAGTGGCATTGTCCTAGTATACTTTTCAGCAGTTCTTATCATACATAAGAGAGAAGGTTACTTGTACCGACTAATGCAAACATCACAAACAGCTAAGAAAAGTTAAAGGTTAATACTGTACAGCAGGTCTGCCTATCAAACTGTTTGAAAATGGTGTAGCTCCATGTATTACACCCCCAAAGTTAAGTGATATTATACAGGTTACAGTTAACCCACCTTTTTCCATACTGTATCTTCCCTCTTTCTTTCAATCGGATAAACTGCCATCTGACAAAAGAATCATAGAAAGGATTGCGGTCCGTAGTGATAAAGGAGCGCCGCCAGTCCGTGTGCAAGCCAACTCTCTTGAGATCCTTGACACAGTGTGGTGGAAAATAACTCAACCAGTGGTCCTCATCAGTGAAGTTCCGGATCTCTGCATCGTCCAAACCCAGGCTTCGCATAATCTGCCACTGGTACCGCATACCACCACCCTTTGCTGCAGCCTTGCTCTGAATAACAAAAGTTAGGGATAACACTGTGGTGAAAACTACCAATTATCATATCACTAGGGTTCACTAAAATTCACTCTGTTATGAACCATAAGCACCAGCTTTTACACACTTCTTTATTCAGTCCTACTTTTTACCTTTTTTTTTTCTTTTTCCCCCTCACATTGTTTTCTTTGGAATCCAAGCATCCAATCCTCTGAAGATGGAGGATCATCCAATCCTTTACTGTTTCATCTGAAGCACTGAGGCCCTGGGTTAGGCTAATTAATTCAGGCATTTAAAGAAAATCAATACTCATCTCCACGAGTGGCATTATGTGAGTAATGAAGTTCAACCACCCTTCGAACTCAAACCCAATGTTGTAAGAGTATATGGTGTCCTGGGCTATAGCAAATCATTTGGCCTGCCACTCAGTACATGGTCACCTGAAAGCAGCAGTACTCTGTACCCCCTTCTACCACAGATCTCTGAAATAGTTTTCATCCATCCATCATCGAATCAATAATTTTCTTAATTTTCAAAAAGCTTTTTTCAAACCATCAGTGTCATGTAATGTTCACCTTTTTCAAGTCTACTGCATATGTCCAGCTTCTGTTTCAAAGTGAGCACAATGCACTTTAAGATTAGTCTGCAATGCAGGCATCATGGAGTGGTGTAAAAATCACAGTCTATCACAACATGACAACATAACAGCGGGTGCTTGTTTGGTCACTAGCGGCGGCAAGCAGATGGTGATTTGTGGAGGTATGGACAATGAACGAATTAGAGGAGAGGAAAGAGGGGAGAGGAAAGCTGGGAAGGGGAGTAACTATGAAATGACCTTGACCAAAAATGCCTTCAGATAGCCTGACTTCACCCGGTCTCACCTGAATGTCCCATGCAGAGGAGGGCATTCAAAGTGGCGCAAACTTATATTTTTAGTTATATATTTGTCAGTCTGTGAAATTATCCTGGATGTCTGATAATCCCAGTTATATGGATACTGAATATCCAGGATTAAACTGTAAAAATAAAAGGATTTGCCCAATACATGTAAGCAAAAACAAAACTGCTTTTATGTTAGAAATAAAGAACAAAGTTCAGGCTCTAAGTTATGCCAAGTGTGACACTTAAGAGTTGAATGACAGACTACTAAAAATGTTAGGGGAATCAGTAGACGCAGTTGGGAGAGCTAATACGCCCAAATCAATACGAAGTCGAAAGTGACCCTTGAGCACATGAAAAGAAGAAAGATGAAAGTAAAAACAGAGAGATGAAACAGAAAGAACAGAATTAAATCAGCTTTTCAACAAGAGACAGAGGAAAAAAGAAAAACATGGATCACATCAAAAAATAAAAGGTCTGAAACAGGTCTGACGCAAAATGACACTAAGAAAGCAGCAAAATATATCCATGTAAGACAATAATTGTGATGTCATTATGTGCAGACAGATGCTCGTGAAGAAGATGAAGAATTCTACAGAGAACTATGGATCAAAGACAACAGTATCCATTGCTAACTTTTCAGCTGACATGTGAAATATCAACTGCAACACCAGATGAAGTAAACTTTTCTCTTAAAAGTATGGAAAGAGGAAAGGACCCAGAAGAAGATGGAACAGCAGCAGCTTACTGTCGGATGCAGGAGTAGAAGTTAAAAACAAGCTCGCCCACTTACTTACTGAATGTATAAAGAAAATGTAAAGTGAAATTTGGACACGAATTGTGGGTATTAGTGAGTGCATTTGGGCCTGGTACTGAAAGGGAAGCAGAAGAGAGGGAGTCATTCTGGAATGATTTTGATGAATGTCTGCAGAGTTTTGGAGCAAATGTGAATGTGGTAATGATGCGAGATCTGAATGTTAGAGTGGGGAACTGCAGCAGTTGAAGGTGAAGTAGTTGTTGTTGTTCCCTAGGCAGTCTGGCCGAACAGCCCTGAGTTCCTAAGGAAGGCCACGGCCGAGACAGGGCTTTCCCACAGAGCTCTCAAGGAGTGTATGTTGTGATGTTGGCATAGGTGATTGTGTATATTGCAGTCTTCCATAATGTGCTTAATAGTATGGGGTGCTGTGTTACATCCTGGACAGGCATCAGAGACAAAGTCATCCAGCCTCTTCTGATAACTTAAGAGGGCTGGATGGTGCCCACATCTCAGCCAGGCCCGAGAACCTGAAGGTGTAGTTGGTATGCATGGTGTGCCTGGAAGAAATAAAAATGAGGAAAGAATGATAGGGATGTGTGCTGAGTGAGAGATAGTGATTGGAAATACCTTGTTTGAGAAGAAAGATATTTATAAGTATACATGGGTGAGACAGGAGGGTGGAAGGGTTGTTGATAAAGCATTGGTGGACTATGTGGTTGTGTCCAGGAATGTAAGAGGAAGATTGTTGGGCATGAGAGTTTTGAGAGGGGAGGGTGGAGGTATGTCTGACCACTACCTGGTGGAGGGAAAGTTGAGAGTAGGTATGAGGTGAGTGAGGGCTAGGAGAGTTAGGTGTGGTAGGGAGGTTTTGAAAGTGAGTGAGTTGGATAAAAGAGAAAATTATAGAGTATCAGGAAGTTGAAAGATGAGTGGAACGCAGTGAAAGATTAGGAAAATGGCACTGTGGAGGAGGAATGGCAGTTGTTTACGAGTGCTGTGGTGGGGAATGTGAAAGAGGTGTGTGGTATGAGATGAGTGGGTGGTGGTGTAGGAAAAGGGAAGTGAACGGTTGTGCAAGGAAGTAAGTATGGCTGTGGCTCAGAAGAGACGTGCATACGAAGTGCGGCTGCAGGGGAAGGATGTGGTGTCATGTGAGAGGTATAAGGAAAAGAGGAATAGGGCGAGAAGGGCTGTGTGTGATGTTAAAGTGGCGCCAGATGATGGCTGACTGAGAATTTTCACAGAATTAGAAATTTTTTTGGAAGGAGGTGAAAAAGGTGTGAAAGGGAGAGTCTGGGAAGGAAGAGTAAAAGCAGAGGATGGAAGGATGTTGAAATGGATGCAGTAAGGAAAAGATGGGCAGAGTATTTTGAAATTTTGTTAAATGTAAAGGAGGAAAGGGAGGCTGAGACTGTGGCAGATGGAAGGGTGAAAGGAATAAATGTGCTGGGAGAGCTGAATGATTCTTTGATCATAATGGAGGAAGTGCAGGAGGCAGTAAAGGAGATGAAAGCAGGGAAAACTGAAGGTATGGATGGATGTGCTGTGCAATGCCTGAAAGGTGGCGGAGCGACTACTGTTGAGTGGTGTGTTTTGTTAGCGGTATGGTGCCGACTGACTGGACAAGCGCTTGTGTGGTTCCGTTGTATAAAGATAAGGGTGATAAGCATGGATGTAACAGCTTTAGGGGTATAAGTCTGTTGAGTATTGTAGGTATGGTGTATGGTAGAGTGTTAAGAGAGTTAGAGAGTGTACAGAAAGAGTGATTGGTGACGAGCAGTGAGACTTTAGGAGAGGGAAGGGATGCGTGGATCAGGTGTTTGCTGTGAGACAGGTGTGTGAAAAGTATTTTGCAAAAGGTAAGGATGTGTTTTGGGCATACATGGATAGAGAAAGCGTATGATAGATGAAGAGAACACTTTAAGGAATTGCTGAATATACAGAATGAAAGTATATAGATGGAGAGAACACTTTAAGGAATTGCTGAATGTAGAGAATGAAAGTAATGTGAATATAAGTGGCTGAGGAATGGCTTGGAGAAGGAGAGATGTGAGAAGAGAGGAAGAAATCAGTAGGAAGGAAGTAGTAGAAGCAATGAAGAAAGTCAAAATGGGGAAAGCCCCAGGAACTGATGAGTGTGTGGTGAAATGCTGAAGCATGGGGGAGAGACAGTATCACAATGGACGTGGAAGATGTGCAGATTGGCCTGGGAGGAAGGTAAAGTTCAGGAAGATTGGAGGTCAGGTATAATTATTCCCCTGTATGAAGGAAAAGGGGAAAAAGAAGTACAGCATGTGGTAATCATAGGGGCATTTGTCTTCTTAGCATAATAGGAAAATTATATGGTAGGATACTTATTGACTGAGTTATGGAAATAACAGAGGATTAGTTGGAGAAGAGCAGGGAGGTTTTAGGAAGGGAAGAAGCTGTGTAGATCAGACATTCATTCACAGAGCTTTAGTGGAAAATCTTCTAAAAACGGGAAAAAAGTTGCATGCAGCCTTCACAGATTTGGAGAAAGCATCTAACAGCGAGGATAGAAAAGGACTGTGGAAAGTATTAAGAATATACGGAGTAAATGGGATGTTGCTGAATGTATGAGGGTGCTATGGCTGCAGTGTGTGTGGAGAGTGAACTGAGTGAATTTTTCTATCTGAAGGTTAAATTGAAACACAAGTGATGATATCTAGGGTTGGTGGTGGTACTATCAGAGAAGAGGGAGAGTGGCCATGTGCAGTTTGCCACAAGGGTGTGGGAAGTAATTCCATCTTGTGTAGTGTTTGTGATAAGTGGGTGCACAAGAGATGTAGTGGTATTAGAGGTAGACTGCGAGATGATGCTGATTTCATGTGTGCGGCGTGTCGGGGAGAGCAGGTGGAGATTGTTAGGCGTGAGAGGGTTGAACTTACAGGTGAGTCTCTTGAGGGTGTGGAGGAATTTCGTTATTGGGAGACATGTTATGTGCCGGAGGTGGGGCTAGAGTTAGCTCGGTTGCTAGGGTGAGAAGTGGTTAGAAGAAGTTCAGGGAGCTGTTGCCTCTCCTGACACTGAGAGGACTCTCCTTACGTGCTAAGGGGTCTTTGTATGCAGCATGTGTTAGGAGTGTGATGCTGTTTCCTTACGTGCTAAGGAGTCTTTGTATGCAGCATGTGTTAGGAGTGTGATGCTGTTTGGTAGTGAGACCTGGGCAGTAAAGGAAGAGGATATTCGCAGGTTTAAACATACAGAAATGACAATGATTAGGTGGATGTGCAGTGCGTCCCTGCGTGCAAGGCCTAGGGGGGGCTGGGTTTGCGATGGAAGAGTTGAGAGGTAGGATAGGACTGGAGTGTATTGGTGTTGTGATAAGGAGATGTAGGCTGCGGTGGTTTGGACATGTGGAGAGGATGGGGGATGATAATTGGGTACAGAGGGTGAGAGGNGAGAATGAAAAGGAGGCGGAGGAAAGATTTAAGAAGTGGAGAGATGGTATGGGGTACAAGGGCTTAAGGGTAAATGCAGATAAAACAAAAGTGATGATATCTAGGGTTGGTGGCGGTACAATCAGAGGAGAGGGAGAGTGGCCATGTGCAGTTTGCCACAAGGGTGTGGGAAGTAATTCCATCTTGTGTAGTGTTTGTGATAAGTGGGTGCACAAGAGATGTAGTGGTATTAGAGGTAGACTGCGAGATGATGCTGATTTCATGTGTGCGGCGTGTCGGGGAGAGCAGGTGGAGATTGTTAGGCGTGAGAGGGTTGAACTTGCAGGTGAGTCTCTTGAGTGTGTGGAGGAGTTTCGTTATTTGGGAGACATGTTATGTGCCGGAGGTGGGGCTGGAGTTAGCTCGGTTGCTAGGGTGAGAAGTGGTTGGAAGAAGTTCAGGGAGCTGTTGCCTCTCCTGACATTGAGAGGACTCTCCTTACGTGCTAAGGGGTCTTTGTATGCAGCATGTGTTAGGAGTGTGATGCTGTTTGGTAGTGAGACCTGGGCAGTAAAGGAAGAGGATATTCGCAGGTTTAAACGTACAGAAATGACAATGATTAGGTGGATGTGCAGTGCGTCCCTGCGTGCAAGGCCTGGGGGGGCTGGGTTTACGATGGAAGAGTTGAGAGGTAGGATGGGACTGGAGTGTATTGGTGTTGTGATGAGGAGATGTAGGCTGAGGTGGTTTGGACATGTGGAGAGGATGGGGGATGATAATTGGGTACAGAGGATGAGAGGTGCTAATATTGGGGGAGGGGTTGGGAGGGGTAGACCGAGAAAGACATGGGACGAGGTCATTAAGTGTGACTTAAGGGTTAAGGGACTGAACAGGGAGGCTGCCAGGGATCGAGCAGCGTGGAAAGCCGCCATTAGGTGACCAAGGCCGACGCATGCAAGCATGTTGGAGCCTTCAAAAACGAAACGATGTGTCATGTCTCCATGGCAGTTCAGTCTGTCTATGGATGGGGTTAAAAAAGAAATAGGGCAGTGAATGCTGGAGTGGCCCTAATGAGAGAGGGCAGTGTGTGGAAACTCCCTGTACTGTTGTTTGCAGAGGATACGGTGTTGTAAAGTGAAGACGAAGGGGAGCTGCTAAGCTTGGTGAATGAGTCTGGAAGAGTGTGTAAGAAACGGAATCTAAAAGTGAATGTAGGGAAGTGTAAAGTTATGGTCTTTGAGTGAAATGAAGTCACTGAATGTACAGTGAGGCTGGATGAGGAGGAAATGGAAAACGTGAGTACGTTTAAGTACGTGGGTAGTATGATGAGTAAGGATGGAAGTTTAGAAGGTGAAGCGCTTGAAAGGGTACAGCAAGGGAAAAAGGTTGCTAGTTCTTTGAAAGCAGTGATTAGAAACTGGGAAGTAAGCAGGGAAGTGAAAAAGTTAATGCATGACTTTGATACCAACTCTAACATATGGAAGTGAAGCTTGGACCTTGTTGGAGGGACACAAATCAAGAGTGAGGGTAGTGGAAATGAGTTATCTGACAGGAGCATGTGGAGTCACATGAAGAGACAGACTGACAAATGACGAAGTGAAAGAGCATTATGGTGTGGATGTGGATGTGATAGGAAGTGTTAGGAGAAACATAATGAGGTGGTCTGACCATGTGGAGAGGATGAAGAGCAAGAGACTGACAAGGAGTGTGTGTTTGAGTAAGGTGGAAGGGAGGAGAGGGAAGGGGAGGTCAAGGATGAGATGGAAGGAGTGGAGAGGTATATGACAGAGGGGAGCACGAGCTGAGAGCAGGGCAGTGAAACAGTGGGGGACAAGGTGACATGGAGGCAATTTTTTTGTGAGCACCCCTTACGGGATTATGGTGTCTGGCAATAGATAGATAGATAGATAGTGTGATAGACCTGATAGGGAGGTCTTGTGGACTGTTCTGAGATTGTATGGACTCGATGGTAGGTTGTTAAATGGAGTGAAAAAATGTTATGTAAATAGCTGAGCATGTGAAAGAGTGGGAAATACTGTGAGTGACTGGTTTCCCGTGAGAGTGGGGCTGTGGCAGGGATGAGTGATGTCACCTTGGTTGTTTAATATTTATATGGATGGTGCTGTAAGGGAGGTGAATGCAACAGTGTTAGGTGGAGGCTTTAGCCTGGTGAATGCTGATGGTTGATAGTGGAATCTGAATCAGCTGCTGTTTGCGGATGATACTGTACTGGCGGCTGATTTAGAAGAGAGATTGCGACAGATGAGGAGTTCAGAAGGGTGTGTGAAAGGAGGAAATTGAGAGTAAATGAGAATAAGAGTCAAGTGATGAAGTGTACGAGGTTGGTGGATGGCAGGAGAATGAATATAGTTTTGACTGGTGAGGTGCCTGAAGTGGCAGAGTGTTTTAAGTATTTAGGGTCACATGTTGCTGTGGATGGAAGAATAGATGTAGAAGTGAAGTTTAGAATGAATGAAGTAGAAATGGTGCTGGGAGGAATGAAAAACGTTTAGATGTCATTCGCTTAGAATGGACGAAGAGTGAAGGCTGTATGAGGGTGTAGTGGTACTGACTGAGTTATATGGGGTTGAAATATGGAATATGAGTGTAGCAGAGAGGAAAAGTTTGAATGTAATGGAGATGAAGTGTCTGAGGAGTATGTGTCGAGTGATGCATATGGATCGAGTAAGAAATAATGATGTGCAAAGGAGAACTGGAGTTATGCGGGAGATGGCTGATTGAGTTGAGCAGAGTGTTGCGATGGTTTGAGCACATGGAGAGAATGGATGAAGAGCGATTGGTGAAAAAGATAACTGGATCAGATGTGTGAGGTGTAAGGCTGAGAGGAATACCATGAATAGGATGGATGGACAGTGTGAAGAGAGTGTTAGATGCAGGAGGGATGTCTGTTGAGCAAGGAAGAGGAGCTGCGCGTGATATGAATGATTGGAGAGAAATTGAGAATGAATAAATGGTGATGTGGCCCTAGGGGATATTCTCCCACATTAGGTCTGATCAGCTCAGGTGCGAGTAAGGGGATGGGTCCATCATGATGTGGGAGAGGTAAACCAGCTCTGCTGTCAGGCCCTGCTGCAGATGTCACTGATTGCACTGCGCAGTTGAACCTGGCGCGGTGTTGTGCAGTAAAGATCTGTCCCTTCTCCCCGTGGGGCTAAGATACAAATAAATATGTGTGTGGATGAGCAAATCGGGAGTGCGTTGTCTTGTCTTGGCTAGCTCCCTTTCTTTGGGGGAAGCAGCCTGGGTATATAGATATATACATGTGTAATACAATCGTTATTTTGGTGTATAGGAAAGGCAACTCAAAAGATCTTACAGCCTATCTGATTGACCTCTGCAGCAGATGTGTATATGGCAAGGGCGAGTAGGGTGTGTTTGATTCGCGGCTTAGCCATCGATGATATTATTGAGGTAATTGGAGGCATGTATTATAGTGCAACAGGCAAACGTAGGTGTACACCATGGGTAGATGTTGTGCAACAGGCGGATGGATGTAGTACAACGACGTAGGTGTACACCATGGGTGGATAATTTACTTCAAACATCACTCATCATTGCTTGAGGAGGTAGAAGGGCTAAATCAACTTCAAAATCAAGCATCAAAACTACTTAACAACCCTAATGACAACAGAATATTCTGGTCAATATTCAATTCTTTCAATAATAACTTTAAGTCATCATCCATTCCCCCACTAAAATCTTCAGATGGCAACATTTCAAATGACCCGCATGGGAAAGCAAATATCTTTGCCAGTACATATGGCAGAAATTCTACCACAGAGGAAGTCAGCCAGAACATCCCAATACTAGATCTTGACTCTCCCGAAATTGTTCTACTTAAAATACAGAAAAGATACGTAAAATCCATCCTAGACAATTTACCTACCAACAAAGCTCCAGGCCCAGATGGAATTCCTCCAATTGTTTTGAAAAAGTGTTCCCCAGAACTTGCCTCTGTTCTAGCTAAATTATTCAGACTATGCATACATACTTCTTCATTCCCTAATTTATGTAAAGAAGTCAATATCCACCCAACTCCAAAGAAAGGAAGTTAATCTGACCTCTCTGATTACAGACCAATAGCTGTGACATCCTCTCTTGGTAAAGTATTTGAAATTTTAATTAATAAGCACATAGTTAAACATCTTGAATCCAACAACTTAATTAGTGATAGACAATATGGTTTTTGACATGAAAGATCCATCATTGACATACCCAATCTCCTGACTCTTACCATCCATCAATCAATCGACCTACATGGAAATACTCATGCCGTAGCTCTTGATATTGCTAAAGCTTTCAACAGAGTATAGCACCGTTCTCTGCTGTCCAAACTCCCTTGCTATGGACTAACATTTTTTGTTCCTCTGCTTTCCTCATATCTCAGTGACAATTAACACTGGCATGCCACAGGGATCAGTTCTGGCACCAACCCTGTTCCTGGTTCATATTAATGATCTCTTATCTGTCACCCACAATCCCATCCACTCATATGCAGATAATTCAACACTTCACTGTTCATTCACACTAAAACACCCATTTACAGAGTCTAATATCTCTAACTCTCAATTCAGCACAGCCATCTCCATAAATCAAGACTTACCTACGATCAATGAATGGGGACAAAACAACCCTGTTTCATTTAATGCTAGTAAAACCAAATCTATACAATTTACTAACAGACAGATACTGCCGGATTCGTATATTTTCCATCAATGCTACTAATTTTCCTACAAAAGTATTGAAATTCTCAGTGTCTCACTTAACAATGCCCTCAGCTGGACCTCTTATGTCAGATCACTTGCTAAAGAAATTTGGATTTTATTTTATTTTATTTTTTTAACCCTTAACCGTGGGTCA
>JAGKTI010017704.1:0-18303 GCA_018397915.1 Birgus latro
TGTTCTGAGTGTCAGCCAACTTATGTTGGTATAAGAGAACTTGTGCTATTTTGTTAAATTTGTTATTTATTTCCTCTGGATCATTTTCTGTAGCTAGTCCAAAAATGTTCCCTAAAATTGCTCCACCTAAGTCGAACAAACCGCGTCTGTTACGTGTATTCGTGATGTTGTTTCCTGTCCCAAGTGTGTTACTCCTAGCTGATGGGATGTCCTGGATCATGGTGATCATTACGTGCTTAGCCTGTTCTAGCTTCCAGTCAGTTCATTTCATTAATTCAGCTACCTCCTGTCTGGGGTGATCATGTGAAGAAGGGCGTGTTAATACCACTTCCAGAGTTCTGAGCGGTCCTGATATTTTCTGTAACATCATTGGTATATCTTGCAGTACGTCCAGACTAATTTCGGTACTTATTATGTCTTGTACTACTGCCGTTGAGGCTGTTGGGGCGATCAGGCACCCCTGCCGTACCATATGTTGAGGATGCAAGTGAGGTGATCCTCTTGATATCAACAGGAAAATGATCCATGAAATTATTCGCCTAGTCTTTACCTACCGAAAGAACAACTGTATTAGATATCCGTTCTTACCTATAAAAGAAGTCTATATCGATTCCTAAGTCACGTAATTACCTTGCTACGGTGAGAGCTGTATTAGTTGTACCTATGTTTGTCTGTTTGGTATGCGACCGCAATTTATTCCGATATGCGTTTATTGCTTCAGGCTTATTTTCACAGTGTGTACTAGGATTTTCGGTCGTGTCCGGTGCTTTATAGTTGCAAGCTAAGTTTCTTGAGACCTTCTTTAAGTGATCAATATGTATTTCTTTTTCTTCGTCACTCGATAGTGACTTAATCACAGCCTTATTAGCTCTTCTCTTAATTACTCTATATGGGCCTTCAAATTTTGGTGACAGTTTGTTGTCTCTAGTGTAAATGAGGCCATAGACAATATCACCTATGCTGATGTTTGATTCTTTTGCCTTCTTATTGAATGATTCTGTCATTTCTTCCTTAGACATCATTAACTGTTTCTCTACCCTTGTGTGTATTTCTTGAAATTCACGTAAGCGAAGTTTAGGATAATCGTCATAATCATACATGAGAATTTGCTCGCCTTCTAACGTTTCGTAAGGGAGACGTTTGTCAGACCCGTAAATGATGAAATGAGGTGTATCTCCTATGTATTTATTAAATGCACAGTTGAGTGACGCTTCAACTCTTGGGATCCAGTCATCCCAGTTTGCATAATTGTCACTGAGGATGTGCCGTAGTACATCTAATATTTTCTTATTCTGCCTTTCCACCAATCCATTGGAAGCTGGATGGTAGGCCAAGATATTAACCTTCTTAATATCGTATTGTTTACATATTTCCTGCAAAATTTCAGAGTTAAATTCACCACCATTGTCGCTTATTAGCACCTTTGGTGTGGTGAACCTACAGATCACACTATCAATGAATACCCGTGCGACTGTTTCTGCTGTTTTATCCTTAATTGGAACCAAGATCACATATCGTGAGAAATGATCAGTAGCAACAAATAGATATTGATTGTGAATGGTAGTCACGGGTAATTTAAGTAAATCAACCGCAACAACGTCCCATGGTTGGTTAGGGACTGGGTATTTACCTAACGGTGCAGGTGATATCGTGTAACCTTTATGTTTCGCACATGACTCGCATTTGTCTATGTGAGTATGTACGTCTTTGCGTAACGTTGGCCAGTAATATGACATCCGGACCTGTCTGACTGTCCTGTCTTTGCCAGGATGTCCTGCATGTGGACTATCGTGTACTGTCCTTAAAATGTGTGGTATCACTGTACTAGGAGTAACTAACTGCCTAAAAATTTTTCTATGGTTTGGTTGTCCTGGATTTACCCTATATATGACATTGTTTACCATTGTGAATTGTTCAAGTGGTACCTGTAACTTGGGTAATGGCACATCATCGCCTGACTCGAGGTGATATATTACTTTGGACCATACTGGGTCCTGTCTTTGTGCTTGTGAGATTTCTTGAATTGTGGGGATCGATTCATCTTTGTTGGAGAGTGATTCTCGTGGACTTATTGTAGCGACGTTGGCTAATGGGTTGCGTGATAAGGCATCTGCTGCTACGTTCACTTTGCCTTTTATGTAGTGAATATTTACATTGTAATTTTGGGTTTTACATTTCCATCGTGCTCTCCTCCCAGAGAGGAGTTTTTCTTGGAACATGCCCACAAGAGCCTTGTGGTCTGTGTATAGATGAATTTCATATCCGTACACAAGACCACGGAATTTCTGTAGAGCAAATATTACCGCTAGGGCTTCCAAGTCTGTTACACAGTAATTTTTCTCTGCTCCTTTCATTTGCCTACTGGCAAAAGCAATGGGTTGGTATTTACGTCGTTTATCCTCTTGCATCAATACAGCACCTAAACCATTGAGAGAAGCATCTGTGCAAATTATGAATGGCTTTGTGAAGTTAGGATAAGCCAAGCAAGGTGCACATGTAAGTTTATCTTTTAATTCATTAAATGCATTTTTGTGTTCCTCTCCCCACTGATATACCGCTTGTTTTTTCAGAAGGAGAAATAATGGTTGGGCTATGTGAGATAAGTGTTGTATAAACGCCCTATAATATCCGGCGAGCCCTAAAAATTGTCTTACTTCATCCACATTTGTGGGTTCTGGGAAATTTCTTACAGCTTTTATTTTGTCCTGATAGGTGTGGATTCCCTTTGCATCTAGTCTGTGGACTAAGAATTTTATTTCATTAAAGCAAAATTTACATTTAAACAGCTTAATTTTTAAATCTGCACTGGCTAACTTGTGTAGTAGCTGATCTAACTTCTGTAGATGTTCTGCTAGAGTGGGTGTTGCAATTATGATGTCGTCCAGGTAGACAAATATACTGTCGCCTAATATTCCAGCCAATACGCTATTCATCAATCGCTGGAATGTGCCAGGAGCCGTCATCAATCCCATCGGCATTCTCTTATACTGATAATGGCCATTATCAGTAGAGAAAGCAGTGTACTTCCAGGATTCTGCATCTAATCCTATCTGATAATAGCCGCTTAATAAATCGATTGTAGAAAAGACCATATTTTCTGGTCTAATGTTGTGCAGGACGTCACTTAACAATGGCATGGGAAAACGGTCGGGAATGGTTACCTGATTAAGTTTACGATAATCAACAACTGCCCTCATCTCACCGTTTTGTTCAGGTACAAAGAAAAGTGGTGCGTTCCATGGGGATACTGAAGGTTCAGTGATGTCCGAACTTAAAATTTCATCGACATATTGCTTTGCTAGTGCACGTTGCGAGTGAACAATTCTGTATGCATGTACGTAAATCGGTTTTGTCTCGTGTTATACGTTAATATGGTGTTTGATTAGATTTGTACAACCTAAGTTTTCACCAGGTAATGCAACTGCTTGTCGATGTTTTTCCAGGACGTCTAGTAAATCGTTTGTCACGTCAGAATTATCTGAGCAAACCAAATGCTCCTTTATGCACTCTCTGTCTGTCGAGTTTACTCTACTGGACGTTCCCGCTTCTGTCACTTCCCTTATAGGGGCTGGGCATATCTCTAACCTACAAATACAGGTTCGTTTCTTGATCCTCACATCTCCATTCATTGTGTTAGCTAAAATGACATTAGTTTCACCATTTTTATTCATCCAACACAGAGCACTCTCAATTAAAAGGCCATTTATTCTAATCGTCTCTTCTAATGCAATGACATTACAATTTCTAAGCTGACCTTTGATCGCGATTTTCGTGAATGATTTTGGTGGTAGAATTACATCATAATTAATGCTTGCTGGGTAAATAAGCGAGTCACGATTGGTTTGTGGTTGTGTGACCGAGTCCTGGCGTCCATTTTCTTTGAGTCGTTGTACGTCGGACTCATCAATTTTGGTTTTGTGTGTAATCGTTCTTGTGACGCTAGTTTTCCTATAACTGCTGGTTGTATTATCAGGAGATGAAATTTCCTCAATGAATTCGCTGTCATAATTAATTCCATTAAAATGTGGCATCAGTATTATATTTTCTTTCCTCATCGTGTTTAATCAAACTAAACCATTTCCTCTGATTGATAATTTTTCTACTACATAAAAGGTGGTAGTGAATGATTTTGTGGTTTCTGTGAACTTCATGTTTAACTCAGTCATACCAATAACTGGAATTTCTTTACCATCCACTGTGTATAAATGTAAGTCTGAGTTTTTCAGAAATGTCACTTTTCTTCTCTTTCTAAAAATTCTTTCTAACTCATCTTGCGTTATTAAGTTCACTGGTGAGCCTGAATCCAAAAATAATGAAATCTCTTCCTCCTCACATACAGCAGAGACCAAAATGCTTCCGTTTCCAAAGACACTTCCTATGTTGACTGTATGTTTATTTGGATGTTTTATGTATCGTCGTCTTTTGTGCTGGTACGACCTTCCCCTGACCTATGGACGGATATCAGTCTTTCTACTGTTTTACATTCTGAGGTCCAGTGACCTACACACCTATGGTGTCTGCAATATGCTTCGAACCCTTTTGCTTTTTCACTATCCTCCTTTGTTCTGATATAACATTCAGCTTTTGTGTCCCTATGTTTTTCGCAATAGTAACAGAGTGTGTTACTTGAGCTGAACCTACGAGGTGATCTTCCATTTGTGTGTCTTTGTGTTGATCGATGTCTACTGGGACTCCTGTCAAACTTTTGTACCGCCCTGTTGCCTGGTGTGTGGGAGCGTGTCCTTGAGCTAACCTGACTGTGTGTTTGTTTCTGAACTGGACGTCATTGTCTGTGGTCCTTGACAGGACTTGAATTATTTATCCCTGCTACTATTTCTGGTACTTTGATTCCTGGTTTGGTGGGCTGTGATGTGTCAGTGACACCAGCTTTACTGCAGTTTAATTCCACTTCATAAATGAAATCAAGTAAGCATATTCCTGGATTATATGGGATGGTTTTAACTATTTTCAGCACCCTTTCAGAAAACTGACATAGGGCTGATATATAGCCAATGATGTCAACGACATGCACTGGTGACATCTCACCATCCTGTGTGACCCAGTTTGAGTTTTCTAGGCTAGCTAACAAGGTTTTCTTAATAGTGGAAATATCTGATGTTATATCTCCTAGATCTGAGCCTGAGTGTGTTTGCCTAAGGAAGTCTACAATTTTGTGTAATTCTGGGGTTATACCACCAAGAAAATTCTTACCTCCCGAGAATTTCCTAAGAAATTCTGACTTAAATTCCGCGAATTTTGTGGCTCTCACCAACTTATCAGAACATAATAAATTGCCTGCAGGGCATCGTTCTTGGTTTATTCTAGCTGATAAAACAGCTATTTTCCCTTTTTCGTTCGTAATGTCGCCTAATGAAATACTGCTGACAGTGTTCAATGAGGGTGTTCACGTCTATTTTGTCTTTTTCTGTACCAGAGAATTTTGGTAGTTCACTCTCTTCATGACAAATGTACACTGGAAAGGGATTATTACTGGAATTCTTTGGAGAAAGCATTGCACTCGTGCTTGCTGTTTTTGTGTTATCCATCTTTACAATTTTTGTTTTGCAATCGTCATTTACTGGCAATTTATATGTTTTTCCTGACCTTAATACTCTATGGTCTATGTTATAGAAAACGTGAGGAAAATTTGTATAATGTTCACTATCTACATCTGAAAATTTTGACCAAGTGTCATCATCATTTACTTCAGCGTATGTTGAGTCTGTTTGTTGTTCTTTATCTAGCTTATGTTTTGTTTCCTGAGTTTGGTTTTCTGCTGATTCCTCTGTATTTGATGGTGTTTCGATATTTATATTATGTTGATCGTCTTCTGGTGTGTGTGTAAGAGATACAGTTGATCCTTCGGGCACTGATAATGGAACTCTACTCAGCATAATGGGATCACTTACTACTTTATATGTTACCCATCTCACATATGTCAGTGTAAATTGTGTAATTGTCTCTTACTGTTTAGTTTGTGATTTTTATAATGATGAATAGATGCTTCGGTCATTAACTATGTGTTAGTATTTTATGGATAGTTGTGAAATTGGTGAATTCTTAACTAATACAACCTTGGTTAGAATAAATTAACTCACTAGAACAGTTGTGGAGATACAGCCGTGGTATGACGAAAGAGGTGTTGTTGTTGATAGTCAACACGTCAGCATCGTTGTTATCACTGAGGTAGGCAGATACTCGCTCTAGACGTCTCACACTTCCTGTTGAGGTGGGTCCTTCTTATGATGCGTCAGCGTTCGATGTCGTCCCTGGAGTAGGCAGACAGGCTGGCAGAAAGGCAGACAGGCAGGCCGTTGTTTTCAAGCACTTGGGCTGACTGGCTTGTTATGATGATCTTGCAGTGCGTGGGCCCGTGCTTTCCTATGGTAGTTGTGGTGGAGATGGTGGTGGGGGTTGTGGTGGAGAAGGTGGTGGAGGTCGTGATGGAGGGTGGTGGTGGTATGGGAGAGTCAGAAGTGTCTTAGCTCATCATGCTGGGTCAGACTGTTGGCGCCATTCCTCCCTCGTCACTCTTCTTTATTGTTGTTCGTATTTTCTCACCTATTCGTTTGCTTCTTATTTTGTAGTGCTTGATTTTTCCTTAGTCGTTGTGATTAACTTGTAGGCTTGTAGCGTTGTTGATAGACGTAAGCTATTGTTTCTCGTAAATCGTGGAGTTGAGGTGGTTAGGACGAGATGTTAATCGGCTTTATTTACCGCTGCTAAGTGGTCGTAGTGGGTACGTTGTTACCGCTGCACACCAATCTTGGTGACGTAATTTATTGTAGTTTAACGTAGTATTTCGTAGATGGGTTCGTGTTACCGCTGCACACCAATCTCGGTAGCGTGGTCGGAGGTACTTGTTGGGAAGTCGATGATGGCTTATTTAATACAACCAGAATAAAGTCGGGAGACGTATTATCAACGAGGTGAGTTACAGGAGTCTTGGGTTACTGAGTTTTATTGTAGATTTATCTTGATAGCGGTTTACAATGATCTTAGCGTGACGGCCAGTCTCTCTTTTCTCCTTCCTCTACCCTAATTGTGCTCTCGGGCATTCTCTGTCCCCTTCTTTCCCTTTCTCTCTCCCTTTCTCACTAGTGTCTAATCGATCTCCTGTGGGGTTTCACGCGTTTGAATACATCATGAGTTTCTTGCTTGGTTGGACTACGAGGATATTTTGAGAAACATCATATGTTAGTATTCTTGATAGTTTGTGACAACAGACTGTGTACAGATATCATGTGAAATCAGAGACACTACATCATGTACATTGTGTTATGAGATATATACTAATGCCTATGTAATATCTACACTAGAACCTTCCTGAATGCGTGAGGGAAGGGACCACTGAGAATTTCACACTCCTGTCCCTCGTCGTGTGAAAAATAGACAAATTTTTGTCTTTTGTGGTGTGTAGTCTCAACACGGTACTAGCTTCTCCTGTATGATTCTGTAATTACATCATTTTTTTTTTTTTTTTGCAATTTAATGTTTATTGGAATAATTTGCACTTACTCGTATTCTGGTGACATACATTTTCTATTATTGTCTGGGTGTGTTTTTGAAAGCATAAACAAAGTATTTTTTTTCATTGCCAATCAGCAACATAATTAGTTTTACATCACAACATTAACATATATTTCTAGCTAAGATTTTAGTAAAGAATCTGAAAATGAAACTTATTTAAAAGTGTGCATGTCTATGACGATTTTGAGGAAATAAAATCCATATCCTATATAATACTGTATACCTCTAAATAAAAAATGAGTGTTAGACCCAAATTTCCGTTTTATTTATATTCGACCTATTCTTCTACACATATCTTAATTTTCAGCAACAATGAAATTAACCTGTTCATGAGTAACTGGAGGAATATATTTAAGAAGTTTTTATTTTTTATTTCAGAAACAATTGGCTGTGATTTCCAACAAATTTAGAGTACATTTTCACCCAAATATATGCGGCTTTCACTTCCCTACAACAGAGTTGTTCTGAATTACTCCCTTAACGGTCCTTTCAATCGCAACAAGTTCCCACTTTGTACTTTTTTCTTTTCTTCTTTGAGATTACGGCTACGACGAATGAAAAAAGTTGACGGACACTGCTTGCGTAGACAAAAATCCAAAGGATTATAGAAAACATTCATAATACTTCATGTGAACGCTCCTGAACGTTTTTTTTTTTTTTTTTTTTTTTAGTATATCACACATGAAAAATCTGCAGACGAGCAACCAAGTAATTAGGTTTTAATGATTTTTTTTTCCGGTGTTTCAAAAGCGTTTTACTTTCCGGAAATCATTTTTATGTGACTGTCCATACCTCACGGTTCGCAGTTAAATTTCCCTTGGAGGTATGTCTTTGGTTCTGACAGAACACTTTTTTTTATGTTCATTTTTTCAGCAATCATGAAGCTGAAAATGTCATTTAAAATCCTTGGCCATTTCTATAAAAATAAAAACTTCACACTGAATTATTTATATTATTTGACGAACTCCTCATCAAACGAAAATTATTGTTATTATTGTTCTGCAAACTCCTCTAATATTAGCTGATTCCACGTGTAATTCGAAAATATTTCGTTACCTCACCTCCTCTTAGAGAAGTAATATTTTCAAATTTTTCTAGGTCACATTTCTCGTTACCTGAAATGTTTTCTGAATTTTAAAATAATTTTGTGTGTTTCTCAATAAATTTAAAGTACATTTAACAAAGTTTCATCACTAAAGTGTTTACCGAAAAAATAAATAGAAATAAACGCGGGTTTTTGCATCTCTTCAGTCGAACTGTTTTGAAATACTCCCAAAAGAGTTGCTTTCACTAGCACTAACTTTACACTTTGCTGTGTTTCTTATCCTTTGACCACAAATGAAGTAAACCGAGTCATTTAATAGTCCTCACTCAAAAAAAAAAAAAAAAAAAAATTATTCCCGAACAGTCTCAAGGCAATATTTTTAATGTTTCATGCCAATACCCCTGGAAACGTTTTTTTTTTTTTTTTTTTTTTTTTTTTCAAGCAAAAAAAAAATGCTAAAACTGATTTTTTTTTTTCGATGTTTGTTATCTGACTTTCAATTCTTGCAATATTTTATACGAGTTATCACGGTTGGAAGTGATTTAACGCACAAAAATAAGCCTTACACATGACCCTACATAGAGTCCAGATTTTCGTAATTTATTTATTTCTTTTAAATTTAATCAAGGGATTCAAGATCCCATTTCAAAACCTTAGTCATACAGATAAAAAGGAAATCCCTCCCAGCTTTATATTTTAGTCTTTTTCTGACGGCTCACCTCATCAGATGAACCTTATGGTCCAATCAACACTTGAAATGTTAACACTTTTCTTTTACTATTATTTTAGTACTTCTGCTCACTTTGTAGCAGCCTTATTAATTTTTAAATATTCATGAGAGCATTTTTTTTTCTTTTTCTTGAAACGTTTTAAGAAGTTTAGACGGAATTGGGTGTGTTTTTCAACAAAGTTAGTGTACATTTGTCGAACTTGCATATTTTGCCTTTTTGCCCACATATACACACTGTTTAACATTCCTCCTGTATAATTGCTTTGAATTACTCCCATAACAGTTTCTTTCAATCGCAACAGGTAAATACTTGGCATTGCAGTTGCGTTCATTGAAAGGAAGTTATAATGTACAATTCTTGCGAAGGTAAAAATCCAGGCTTGTGCGACACTTATAATACATAAGCGTTCCTACAAGCTGCATTTTTCTTATTCATCATGCATGAAAATCTGCGGACGAGTAAATAAATTCCCAGTGTTTTTTAATATAATACCTCACTGTTTCAATGGTTAACTTAGTCATTTTTATCTGCCTCTCAATTACTAAATTTCTTTATGCAAGTTATCATGGTTCGGAGTGATTTTCCTCACCGAAATATGTGTCGGGTCTAACACAATCCTCTATAATGTCCAAAAATTCCCTCATCTTTTTTGTCTTCTTTTATTTTAGATTCTAGAGGCTAAAAATGCCAGTTTAAATCTTTAGTCTTACAGATAAAAAATCTTCTACCTCTTAACTGTTAACATTTTTCAATGACCAAACTACTTGTTCAATAAACACCTGAAATGCCGGCTAATTCCCCGTGTGAATCGATAATATTTTACTTGCTCCTTCACCTCTCTTTAGCGATATCTTTTTTTCGGATCATTTTTCATTGCCTGAAATGTTTTCTGATTTAAAAAAAAAAATGATGTGTTCCCAAGTAAATCTGGACTACATTTACGGAAGTTGCATATTCAGCGGAATCTGGAGGGAAAAAAAAAAAAGTGGACTTAAGCATCCCTCCTGTAGAACTGTTATGAACTGCACCTAAACCGGTTGATGTCACTTGCAACTTGTAGAATTTTAATGCTTTTTATCCGTTTAGACACACCACCGGCGTAAAAAAAAAAAAAAGTCACAACTTCCTAAGGTAAAAATGTAAACAATCTCAATGCGGTATTTATAGCACTACATTTCAGTGGCTCTGAGATCCGAAATTTTCTTGTATCTTTTCTTCACAAAAACATCTCTGACCTTCCAGTGATGTTTTTAATTTCTGGAAGTCATTTTTATTTGACTGTCGGTGCTTTCTCATTTTTTTTTTTTTTTTTATATGTTACCAAGGTTGGAAGCGATTTTACCCACGAAAAAAATTCTAATGGTCTGATACGACCCTTTACAAAGTGCATGTTTTTAAAATTTCCATTATAACCAGGAGTATCAAGACGCCACTTTAAAGCCTGGGTTGTATATATAAAAAATAAAAACCCTTCCAACTTTTAATTTCTCAGTTTTCTCTGCGACCGCATCAAAGACTATTACTAGGCAATAAGCACATAAAATGGCAGCTTGTTTAACGTATGACTCGACTATATGACGGAGTGCCATAGCTACTCCGTAAGTATAAATGGCGGAGGTTCAAAATGGCGTCCTGTACAGCCGTGTCCATGCTTCCCTGACACATCTCAGAATGATTGGCCCTCTCTGCTCTTACTGGACAGCAGGTAGCCTAGACAGACTGCACAACCAACTAAAACAGTGAAGTTGAAAATGGAACCGCTTCCTTCAAACGGAGGGTCATAAAAAAAAGTTAGGTGGGGTTAAAAATCAAATATCTCCAGTATTACCGCAGAGGTTAATAAAACACGAACTAACTGTACAGTAATAATTTCACTTACTGATTACATACAACTTGAATGAAGAAATATGTGGTTTGTTGTCCTCCATTCAACTCCTACCTTCGTGTGAATAATGCATAAGCAATTTCCTCTAGATACTGCTAGTTTGCTTATTGACTATTTAGAATTAATAAACTTGTAATACGAAATCATAGATGCTTCAGAGCTTTCGTATTCTCAAATTCGTTTGTGGTTGTATGACTGAGTTCGCTCAAGTCATCACCCTGAGTGAATAATTTAACAATAATGATTTGATACTATATTCTTTACTCTTATCGCATTTCTTTACCTCATTAGTATTATACTGACATGACAAATAATGGCATTAGGGATAATTTAAAAAAAAATTACTTCGGTAATGGAACAACCATTTCCCATTCTTCCGAACTGACTCTAAAATTTTCATGTTTCTCGACGAACCCATCATCAATCCAAACATCTTGTTCAATAATGAGCTCAAATTGCACCTGATATCACGTTTGTTTCTATATTTTATTACTCATGTCCCCGTAAAGCAGTACGGTTTTATTTTTTCTACCGTATTTTTTCTCATCTGAAATATGTTCTAAATTTTAAGAGCAATTGTTTGTGTTTCCTAATAAATTTTGAATAGATTTATCAAAGTTACATTAGGAATATCCATAGAGAAATGATGTTTTATTATCACTCCAGTACTACTGTCGTGAATTACTCTTACTGGGATTGCTTTCACTCGCACCTTGGCTCTATTTCACTATTGATTTAAATTTTTATCCTTTAATTGAGACTACCGTTGAATGACAATAAAAGTTATTTAATAGCACTTGACTGCCAAGGAAAAAAAATGAATCACAAGACGACATTTATAACAGTTCATGGCAGTACCGCAATCATTTTTTCTTTATTAATCCCCGTTAAAAACCATCGGAAAAAAATAAATGTTTTTACCTACACGAAATCATATTACTTTTATTGCCTTTCTGTTTTTTTGTTTTTTTTTTTTTACTGTTCGATGTGATTTTAGTCCCGTAAATGTTTTACTGTTTAAAGGGACCGATTATATTGTGTGATATTTTCTCTTCATTCCGATAACCAAGTTGCTGAAGATACTATTTCAAAGACATGCTTCTAGCTTTTTTTTTTTTTCCACTTTTCTCGATGACCCCTCCTGATCAGACAAAAATTTTAGTTGGCATTATACAACTGAAATGCCAGCACTTTTTTTTTTTCGGGTGAAACGTTTATTGAATTACTATCAATCAGGTTTCTCTCAGTTGTAACAAGTTTACATTTCGCATGATTTCTTATCCATGAATTGACGGCAGCATTGAATGAAAAAAAAAAAAAAATCTTATATGGACATTTCCAGCGAAGGTAAAAATTCAAAGATTCTCAGGCGATTTTTATAACAGTTTATGTCAGAGCTCTTACAGGCTGCTTACTTTTATCTATCATGCACGAGAAATCAACGGAGTTGAGTAAACAGATTCTTAATGTTAATTACCTCTGTTTCAGTAATTTTTTAATATCTTGATCACATTTTTATCTGTCAAAACTTGTGTGTGTGTATGTGTGTGTGTGTGTGTGTGTGTGTGTGTGTTAAAGTAAAAAAAGTAAAAAAAGTAAATGTTTATTGCTTTAAAGTCATACATCATTGTATACATTTGAACGTTATATATCAAGCAACGGTCTGTCGAGCCTAAGCTCCCTGACAGACATTTTTATCAATACCATATATGAATTGTGGATGCTTTAGTTACATATACCAATTACAACCCTATGAGTATCACTGAAGAGATGAATATATAAATGCAAACTACAACACATATATATTTACATACATGTACATCGATATACATACACATATAAACTTATACATATATATACACACACATGTGCACATATATACACATACATATACACCTTATACATATATACATACTTATATACATATACATATATACACATATTTAATCTCAAAACACACACACACACGCACACAGCTACTCATATACGTTCATATATATACACATACTATGCATTAATTGTATCGTAAGGTGCTTTTGTTCTAATTTAAATTATTACGAAATTTCATGTATGTATTGCTGACCTAACAAATAATTTTTCATTTCCCTTTTGAATGTTAGAATGTTACTTGACTTAAGGAGAATTTTTTTATTTATTGGTAAACTATTAAATAATTTAGGGCCGAAAGATATTATACTGTTCTTGAAGAGAGTTGTTCTAAATTGTGGAGAACATAAATTAATGCTATTATTACGAGTATTATGTGGGTTTTCCACAAACTTAAATATTTCATTCCCTACATAGCCTCTCAAAGTCTTATACATCAAGATTAATGTAAAATATTTATGAATATTTTCAAAGTTCAACAATTTTGTATTTGAAAATATTGGGGTTGTTGAATCGAATTTACCTAGAAAATATATACATCTTAAAATTTTTTTCTGAGCTATTATTATTTTGTTCAAAAATGAGGGCCAAGTACATGCCCATATGGATACACAGTACATGAGGTAAGGATAACATAGTGTATAATAAATGCTGACCATAGCCTCTGTTGTTAGTTTATCCCGGACTTTGTATAATACCCCACACACTTTGGATAACTTTAAACATATTTCATCTATATGATATTTATAATTTAAATTCTCATCTATAAGTACACCAAGAAATTTTATTTGACTGACATTTTGTATAGTTTCACCGTCAAGTAGCAAAGATGGCAAAGATTTTTTTACTGATCGGTTTTGAAAAAAAATATATTTTATTTTAGAAACATTAAGCTTTAATTTATTTAGATTTTATCCATTGATTTATTAAATTTAATTCCAAAACTAAGTTTGAATGTAGGCAACTTATATTTTTGTCTGCTAACAAGAGATTGGTATCGTCAGCATATATCGTAAACTTAAATTTTGTGCTGGCATTTATTATATCATTAATGTATATTAGAAAAAGAAGTGGCCCAAGGATAGACCCTTGTGGTACACCTTTTGATAAAGATTTAAAAGGTGAGAAATTGTTGTTACAAAAAACACATTGCATTCTATTACTGAGATAACTATGAAACAGTTTTAATGGGACACCTCTTATTCCAATATGTTCCAACTTGTCAATTAGAATTTTGTGATCTAACGTATCGAAAGCTTTCGATAAGTCAATAAATACCCCAACTACATAGAACTTTTCTTCTAAGAACTTATAAACATTGTCAACAAACTGCAGTATTGCAGATTCTGTTGATCGATCTTTACGAAACCCATGTTGGTATTCAGACAACAGGTTATTTTCCTCAAGGTATTTTATTAATCTGACAGCAATTACTTTTTCAAATATTTTACTGAAAGCTGGTAGTACTGAGATTGGGCGATAATTATTAATATCACTTCTGCTACCTGTCTTATATGTAGGAATAACTTTGGCCTTTTTTAAGTGATCAGGGAATATACCTGTTTTCAGCATAAGGTTGATTATGTGAGTCAAAGGTTTAGATATTAAATCTGATGTAGATTTTAAAACTTTGGGGGATATATCATCATGCCCTGGAGCAGCAGATTTTAAATCATTCAGGTAATTTTCAACTTCAGTCTGTTGTGCTGGAAGTAAGTACATTGAGAAATCAGGAGTGTTATTTAAGTACCTACTATGGTTGTTTTCCATTCCAGTTGATTCTGTGTTAGAGATTTTTAAAAAATGTTCATTAAATAACGTAGAGGTGTCAAGGCAAGGAGGCTTTAATTCAACAGAATGCACAGAAGTTAAGTTGTTTGTTCTACCAAGTATTGAATTAATAGTTTTCCACTGAGATTTAGGATTACCTTGACTTTCTTTCAGTATATCTTTGTAATACTTATTCTTTGCTGCTCTTAAAACTGATGTCAATTTGTTTCTGTATTGTCGATATTGTTCACCAAAGGTCAGTGGCCATTTTTTTGCTAGTCTCTCTAATCTATTTCTTTCTTTAATGCTGTTTTTTAAAGCCGTTGTTATATATGGACTAATTTCACATTTTCTATTTACACAAACCATTCTCACTGGAAAATGTTTTTGAAATATTGTATTATATATATTATAAAATTTGCTATAAGAGTTATCAGGACAAACTGATGTTAATACATTATTCCAATTTATATGGACAAGGTTAAATTTGAAGCGTTCCAGTGCAGAAGATGTTATCATTCTCTTGTTAATAGAATAAGTAACATCAGGTTTTCCATGGATATATTTAAAATGAGAGATTATTGGGAAGTGATCAGTAATGTCTGTTTGTATTATGTAGTTACCAATATTTAATTCCACTTGTGTTGTCCAAATGTGATCTATAAGTGTAGCCGACATATCAGTTACTCTTGTTGGCTTTGTTATTAAAGGAAACAAAGAAAAAGAATACATAACATTGATAAACTCAGAAACAAAGTTGTTATCACTCTTCAACAAATCTAAATTAAAATCCCCTAATATGTAAATCCCATGGTATTGTTTATCATGGGCTAAAGAAAGAATTTCTGACACTGAATTTAAAAAGCTATTAACATTACCACTTGGAGGCCTATAAATACATATAAATAATGACTTCTTATTCATAATAACAGTTTCTACACCTATACTTTCTATGGAAGACTCCATTAGAGAGAATTCATTCTGCGCTAACGAGAGATAGTCCGTTGAAATATATAATGCTACTCCTCCACCATACTTATTTCTAGAGTTTGTAAACATATTGTACCCTGGTAGTTCATAGAGTGGAGCAAGATGTGGGTCTAATCTTATTTCTGTAAAACCAAGAATATTTATTGCTTTACATTCATTATATAAGACAGTGTCAGTAAAGTATTGAAGGTTTTTTGGGATTGATCGTATATTCATACTTGATATTGCAAATGTATTGTTGTTACTAGGCAGATCTAAGTCGTCAACGAAGATGTATTTTGATTTTGGAACATTTAGATGTCTTAGGTGAGTGTATAATTTACTGATATCTAAGTCACTGTTATATTTATCTTCAAGTATAATAAACGGATCGAATTCCAAGTTATGGGGATCGTTGATCCTGACCACTAAACTTGGATTATTAAGAACAGTATATAATTCTTCATCACTTTCATTGGCAAAAGGTAATTCCTCAGCAAAACCTATTTCGTTAATCACTGTAGACATAAATTGATCAAAATTTACAGTTAGAGCAGTAACTTATCTATTTCCTCTTGCGTTCTCTGGCGTTTCTTTGCTGCCGCTGTTTAGTGCCGCCAGCCTCTGCCAGGTCACCAGTAGTTTCACTGGAGACCTTACCTCCAGCCCCTCCCGGAGCCATGGCATCGGTGGCACCATTAGAGTCTACAGGTATGGTGTGTGCAGAATCAACAGGCAAAGCTGTCGCACTATCGACACCATCAGATGCAACATCGACTGTACCAGCTGCAGCTGCTCCTTCACTTTCTGTACTCCAAGTTATCCCTGAAGATGTTCCGCTGTCAGGTACCGGAGCACTTTTCACTGTCGTGGAACCACCAAAACTGTTGTCCAACTCGGTCGAGTTACCACCTCCGTCGGAAGCAGAGCAGCCGGCCCCTCCCACTGATAATGATTGTTGACCACTTTTCTCCTTTATAATTAATTTGGTATACTTAAAGAAGGCTATTTTTCCTTCTTGTCTTGCTTGCCTCAGCAGGTGGATCTGATTCTTCTTTATTTCTTGGGATGCCGAACAAAGGTCCTCATTTATATATACTCTTGTACCCTTGAGTTTCCTAGCATTTCTCATCACTGCTTCACGATCCCCAAAATTATTGAATCTTACAACAACTGTTCGAGGACGGGAGGGATCAACTGGTCCTACTCGGTGCGCACGTTCCAGATTCATTGGAGGTAGTTGAAGCTTCTCTTCCAAAAGCTTCATAACCGCTGCAGATGTTTGTTCCCAAGTTTCACCAGGCTGCTCTTGAATCCCAGTGATTCGTAAGTTGTTACGACGATTATAGTCTTCTTGGTAGTTTAGACGTCTTTCCAGTTCATCAATTCTTGTTTTTAAACCTTCAATTATAATTTTCTTTTCATTGTCTGACTTCCGAAGTGACTTTATTTCACCTTTATAATCTAACACTTCGGCCTGGGTGAACTCCAAACTCTTTATCAGGTCAGCAATTGTTCCTTCCACTGTCTGAATTCTGGACTTCAGTTGTTCGACGACAATGTCCATAGCTGTCCGAAATGTCCTTTCTTGCGCTTCAAGGAGCACTTTGATAGCGTCAAGATCCATTGCTGTTGGTTTAAGGATATTCACACTTCTTATTACTCCAATATATTGCTTCTGAAGTGTGAGGAAAAGCCAAGATCTTAGAAAACACTTGGCAGTTTAAAGGTAGATGAGCACCTTGGAGACACGTCCGCTCGCAACCACAGCACCACACTGTGTGTGTGTGTGTGTGTGTGTGTGTGTGTGTGTTTTCATGGTTTGTAGTGGTTCCCCCACAGAAATATTCTTTGGGGCTAAGACGACCCTCTACAGCATCGAATTTCTTTTTTCAGTTTAGTCAAGATTCCCAAAATTAGAATTTAGATCTTTAATCAACATAAAAACTAACATTTCATGCTGTAAACTTTTCACATTTTTCTACCACAACCCCATCAGACGAGATATTGTTCAATGTTACGTAAAAAAAAAAAAAAAAAACTCAAATGCAAGTTATATCTCCGGTGAATTGAATTATTCTTATTTGCTACCTCACCTCTCCACATTTCATCCTCTGGAATGTCATCTTAATTTTAAAAAGAATTGTGAGTGTTTCTCAATAAACTCTGAGTTCATACACTGATGTTGCATTCCCTGCGATTTCTTCCAATACCTGTTTTGAAAATCTCCTAGCTGTTGTAATCAATCGACACAAGTTCACACTTCCTCTATATTTTATCGTTTTCTCTGACCACAGTTAAATAAAATACTCATTTTATAGCTTATGCCAGTTAAGGTAAAAATAAAAACAATGTGAGTGCAACATTTATAAGTTGTTGTCAATGCTCAAGAGACTTGTAGATTTCTTGTCTGTGAATCACGAGAAATATACGGACTATCAGAGATGGTCTAAAAACTCGAAGTCATTTTCAAATGTCTTTAAATG
>JAGKTI010017705.1:0-18302 GCA_018397915.1 Birgus latro
GTACTCAAGTTGTTCTTTCTCATACTCACGTTGTTCTTTCTCATGTTTGCGTTGAATTTTCCACTCTTCAGGGACGGCATTCTCGCGTTGCTGCTCGTAATTGAAGCGCGACAAGACATAATCTCAAATTTCCTGGGGGTAAGTAAGCCTCATATCCTTAGCTTCTTGCATGAATGCACTGGATTCCATCGTGCTTAGTTTGAGACTGAGTGACTAAAGAGTGAGTGAGTAATTTGGTAATAATTCCAAGCTAGGAGTTTATCCTGGAATGAGGTCGTCAGATGTCAGGAGGAAAAAATGTAATTCAAAAAGAAAATGTGATATTGTATAATTGCAGTATACAATGTATAGCTATGTGTGCTAGGAATGACTATCGAGTCATTAATTACAAGAGAATAGACTCGTGAAATCAAGTAGTGATTTCACTTTTATGCTGGCTTACTTCGCCAATTCTCTAGAGTCGAGAATTTATAGACTTTCTCAACGGTACACAGAGACTAGACGCTCAAGTAGGCTGTAATATTGTACCGTTGGCCTCTGAGAAAGTTAGTTTCTCCCATTATCATTCAAATAATAATAATAATAATAATAATAATAATAATAATAATAATAATAATAATCAGGATCTTGGCTGAGCCAAACTCCTAGCTAGCACAATGGATTTAAGGATTAATGCCCAAAGCTGGCCTAAGTACGAGTCGTGATTAATATAAAGAGTTGTGCTAATGTGGAGTAGCAAAAGTGTACTAAATATGTGGGAAAATTAAACACGACTTACATTTAACAAAGCTCAAGAAAACGAACTGTAAATTTATTGAATACAAGAAAATAAATTTACGTTACATGACTCCAATTCAAATCAAAGAAAGGGAAATGCACTCACTCAAACATTCATACAAATAGCTAAATAACCCAAAAACTTAAGCCTAGGAAAACAAAAAGGAAATATTAATCGGTATAGATGAGACCATGCTGAAGTCGATCACCAACAGGCGGGAGCTTCGGGAATACACGCCAGTACAAGCTGAGATCTGAAATCGCTAAGAAAAATGATCACTCGAGCTCTCTATAGCACAACGCACGCTCTGTGGCAACAAGACAGACTGGATCTGGTTTTGAGTGTCCGACGTGAGGAATGTGAGAAAGGGGTGTGGCCGTAACTGCCTGGGAGGCGGAAGCGATAATTCAGAAATTTTCGTTCAGAAGAATGCACCGTCTGCACATAAAAACAATCACTCGAGAAAGAATGACGAAAGTTTTGACAACTTGATGCGAATATAAGTACGGGAGTGGACGGTTGAGAGGATGAGCGAAATCCCGTGCATTTCTTAATAATTCGTTCCTCCCACAAAATCACTCGATGTCACAATTTATGTTACATAATTTTACGATGTAGAAAATTCGTGACACCCAGCATGATGAGCTAAGACACTGCTGACCTCCACCATCCTCCACCATGATCCCCACCTTCTCCACCACAACCCCCACCACCATCTCCACCACAACTACTATAGCAAAGCATGGGCCCACACACTGCAAGATCATCATAACACGCCAGTCAGCCCAATTGCTTGAAAACAACAGCCTGCCGCACCTGCCTGTCTGTTTGTCTGCCAACCTGTCTGCCAGCCTGTCTGCCTACTCCAGGGACGACATCGAGTGCTGACGCATCATAACAAGGACCCACCTCAACAGGAAGTGTGAGACGTCTAGAGCGAGTATCAGCCTACCTCAGTGATAACAACGATGCTGACGTGTTGACCTTCAACAACACCTTTTTCATCATACCACGGCTGTATCTCCACAACTGTTCTAGTGAGTTAATTTATTCTAACAAAGGTTGAATTAGTTAACAATTCACCAATTACACAACTATCCATAACATACTAACACTTTGTTAATGACCCAAGCATCTATTCATCATTATAAAAATCACAAACTAAACAGTGAGAGACAATTACACAATTTACACTGAGATGGGTAACATACAAATTAGTAAGTGGTCCCATTATGCTGAGTAGAGTTCCATTATTAGTGCCCGAAGGATCAGCAGTAACACTGACAAATACTCTTACACAAACACAAGAAGACGATCAGCATAATATAAATATCGAAACACCATCAAATACAGAGGAACAAGCAGAAAACCAAACTCAAGAAACAAAACATAAGCTCGATAAAGAACAACAAACAGACTCAATATACGCTGAAGTAAATGATGATGACACTTGGTCAGAATTTTCAGATGCAGATAGTGAACATTATAAAAAAATTTCCTCACGTCTACTATAACATAGACCATAGGGTATTAAGGTCAGGAAAAACATATAAATTGACAGTAAATGACGATTGCAAAACAAAAATTGTAAAGATGGATAACACAAATGCAGCAAGCATTAGTGCAATGCCTTCTCCACAGAATTCCAGTAATAATCCCTTTCCAGTGTACATTTGTCATGAAGAGAGTGAACTACCAAAATTCTCTGGTGCAGAAAAAGAAAAAAAATAGACGTGAACACCCTCACTGAACACTGTCAGCAGTATTTCATTAGGCGACACATTACGGACGAAAAAGAGAAAATAGCTGTTTTTTTCAGCTAGAATAAACCAAGACCGATGCCGTGCAGACAATTTATTACGTTCTGATAAGTTGATGAGAGCCACAAAATTCGAGGAATATAAAACAGAATTTCTCAGGAAATTCTCGGCAGGCAAGAATTTTATTGGTGGTATAACCCCAAAATTATGCAAAATTGCAGACCTCCTTAGGCAAACACACTCAGGCTCAGATCTTGGAGATATAACAGCAGATATTTCCACTATTAAGAAAACTTTGTTAGCTAGCCTAGAAAACTCAAACTGGGTCACACAGGATGGTAAGATGTCACCAGTGCGTGTCGTTGACATCATTTGCTATATATCAGCCCTATATCAGTTTTCTGACAGGGTGCTGAAAATAGCTAAAACCATCCCGTATAATCCAGGAATGTGCTTACTTGATTTCACTTATGAAGTGGAATTAAACTGAAGTAAAGCTGGTGTCACTGACACATCACAGCCCACCAAACCAGGAATCAAAGTACCAGAAATTGAAGCAGGGATATATAAGTCAAGTCCTGCCAAGGACCACAGACAATCATGTCCAGTTCAGAAACAAACACACAGTCAGGTTAGCTCAAGGACTCGTTCCCGCACACCAGGCAACAGGGCGGTACAAAAGTTTGACAGGAGTCCCAGTTGACATCGATCAACCCAAAGACACAAATGGAAGATCACCTCGTAGGTTCAGCTCAAGTAACACATCTGTTACTATTGCCAAAACCTGGGCACACAAAATCTGAATGTTATATCAGAACAAAGGAGGATAGGCAAAAAGCAAAAGGATTCGAAGCATATTGCAGACATCATAGGTGTGTAGGTCACTGGACGTCAGAATGTAAAACAGTAGAAAGATTGAAATCCGTACATAGGTCGGGGTAAGGTCGTACCAGCACAAAAGACGACGACACATAAAACACCCAAAGAAACAAATAGTCAACATAGGAAGTCTCTTTGGAAACGAAAGCATTTTGGTCTCTGCTGTATGTGAGGAGGAAGAGATTTCATTATTTTTGGATTCAGGCTCACCAGTGAACTTAATAACGCAAAATGAGTTAGAAAGAATTTTTAGAAAGAGAAGAAAAGTGACATTTCTGGAAAACTCAGACTTACATTTATACACAGTGGATGGTAAAGAAATACCAGTTATTGGTATGACTGAGTTAAGCATAAAGTTCACAGAGACAAAATCATCCACTACCACCTTTTATATAGTAGAAAAATTATCAATCAGAGGAAGTGGTTTAGTTGGATTAAACACGATGAGGAAAGAAAATATAATATTGATGCCACATTTTAATGGAATTCATTATGACAGCAAATTCAGTGAGGAAATTTCATCTCCTGATAATACAACAAGCAGTTATAGGAAAACTAGCGTCACAAGAACAATTACACACAAAACCAAAATAGATGAGTCCGACGTACAACGACTCAAAGAAAATGGGCGCGAGGACTCGCTCACACAACCACAAACCAATCGTGACTCGCTTATTTACCCAGCAAGCATTAATTATGATGTACTTCTACCACCAAAATCATTCACGAAAATCACGATCAAAAGTCACCTTAAAAACTGTAATGTCATTGCATTAGAAGAGACGATTAGAATAAATGGCCTTTTAATTGAAAGTGCTCTGTGCTGGATGAATAAAAATGGTGAAACTAATGTCATTTTAGCTAACACCATGAATGGAGATGTGAGGATCAATAAAGGAACGTGTATTTGTAGGTTAGAGATATGCCCAGCCCCTATACACGAAGTGACAGTAGGGGGAACGTCCAATAGAGTAAACTCGACAGACAGAGAGTGCTTTATTTGGTTTGCTCAGATAATTCTGACGTGACAAACGATTTACTAGACGTCCTGAAAAAACATCGACAAGCCGTTGCATTACCTGGTGAAAACTTAGGATGTACAAATCTAATCCAACACCAAATTAACGTAAAACAAGAGACAAAACCGATTTACGTACCAGCATACAGAACTGCTCACTCGCAACGTGCACTAGCAAAGCAGTATGTCGATGAAATGTTAAGTTTGGACATCATTGAACCTTCAGTATCCCCATGGAACGCACCACTCTTCTTTGCACCTAAACAAAATGGTGAAATGAGGGCAGTTGTTGATTATCGCAAACTTAATCAGGTAATCATTCTCGGCCGTTTTCCCATGCCATTATTAAGTGACGTCCTGCACAACATTGGACCAGAAAATATGGTCTTTTCTACAATCGATTTATTAAGTGGGTATTATCAGATAGGATTAGACGCAGAATCCCGCAAGTACACTGCTTTCTCTATTGATAGTGGCCATTATCAGTATAAGAGAATGCCGATGGGATTGATGATGGCTCCTGGCACATTCCAGCGATTGATGAATAGCGTATTGGCTGGAATATTAGGCGACAGTATATTTGTCTATCTGGACGACATCATAATTGCAACACCCACACTAGCAGAACATCTACAGAAGTTTGATCAGCTGCTACACAAGTTAGCCAGTGCAGGTTTAAAAATTAAGCTGTCTAAATGTAAATTTTGCTTTAAGGAAATAAAATTCTTAGGCCACAGACTAGATGCAAGGGGGATCCACACCTCTCAGGATAAAATAAAAGCAGTAAGAAATTTCCCAGAACCCACAAATGTGGATGAAGTAAGACAATTTTTAGGGCTCGCCGGATATTATAGGGCGTTTATACAACACTTCTCTCACATAGCCCAACACTTATTTCTCCTACTGAAAAAACAAGCGGTATTTCAGTGGGGGGAGGAACAAAAAAATGCATTTAATGAATCAAAAGATAAACTTACATGTGCACCTTGCTTGGCTTATCCTAACTTCACAAAGCCGTTCATAATTTGCACAGATGCTTCTCTCAAAGGTTTAGGTGCTGTATTGATGCAAAGGATAAACGAGGTAAATACCAACCCATTGCGTTTGCCAGTAGGCAAATAAAAGGAGTAGAGAAAAATTTCTGTATAACAGACTTGGAAGCCCTAGCGGTAATATCTGCTCTACAGAAATTCCATGACCTCGTGTACGGATATGAAATTCATCTATACACAGACCACAAGCCTCTTGTGGGCATGTTCCAAGAAAAACTCCTCTCTGGGAGGAGAGCACGATGGAAATGTAAAATCCAGAATTACAATGTAAATATTCACTACATAAAAGGCAAAGTGAACGTAGCAGCAGATGCCTTATCACGCAACCCATTAGCCAACGTCGCTACAATAAGTCCACGAGAATCACTCCCAACAAGGATGAATCGATCCCCACGATTCAAGTAATCTCACAAGCACAAAGACAGGACACAGTATAGTCCAAAGTAAAATATCACCTCGAGTCAGGCGATGATGTGTCATTACCCAAGTTACAGGTATCACCTGAACATTTCACAATGGTAAACAATGTCTTATATAGGGTAAATCCAGGACAACCAAACCATAGAAAAAATATTAGGCAGTTAGTTACTCCTAGTACAATGATACCACACATTTTAAGGACAGTACACGATAGTCCACATGCAGGGCATCCTGGCAAGGACAGGACAGTCAGACAGGCCCGGATGTCATATTACTGGCCAACGTTACGCAAAGACATACATACTCACATAGACAAATATGAGTCATGTGCGAAACATAAAGGTTTCACGATATCGTCTGCACCGTTATGTAAATACCCAGTCCCTAACCAACCATGGGACGTTGTCGCGGTTGATTTACTTAAATTACCCTTAACTACCAATCACAGTCAATATCTATTTGTTGCTACTGATCATTTCTCACGATATGTGATCTTGGTTCCAATTAAGGATAAAACAGCAGAAACAGTCGCACGGGTATTCATTGACAGTGTGATCTGTAGGTTCACCACACCAAAGGTGCTAATAAACGACAATGGTGTTGAAATTAACTCTGAAATTTTGCAGGAAATTTATAAACAATACAATATTAAGAAGGTTAATATCTTGGCCTACCATCCAGCTTCCAATGGATTGGTGGAAAGGCAGAATAAGAAAATATTAGAAGTACTACGGCACATCCTCAATGACAATTATGCAAACTGGGATGACTGGATCCCAAGAGTTGAAGCATCACTCAATTGCGCAATTAATAAATCCATAGGAGATACACCTCATTTCATCATTTACGGGTCTGACAAACGTCTCCCTAACGAAACGTTAGAAGGCGAGCAAATTCTCATATATAATTATGACGATTATCCTAAACTTCGCTTACGTGAATTTCAAGAAATACACACAATTGTAAAGAAACAGTTAATGATGTCTAAGGAAGAAATGACAGAATCATTCAATAAGAAGGCAAAAGAATCAAACATCATCATAGGTGATATTGTCTATGGCCTCATAAAGACAACAAACTGTCACCAAAATTTTAAGGCCCATATAGAGTAATTAAGAGAAGAGCTAATAAGGCAGTGATTAAGTCACTATCGAGTGACGAAGAAAAAGAAATACATATTGATCACTTAAAAAAGGTCTCAAGAAACTTAGCTTGCAACTATAAAGCACCGGACACGACCGAAAATCCTAGTACACACTTTGAAAATAGGCCTGAAGCAACAAACACATATCAGAATAAATTGCGGTCGCATACAAAACAGACAAACATAGGTGCAACCAATGCAGCTTTCACCGTAACAAGGCATTTACATGACTTAGGAATCGGTTTAGACTCCTTTTATAAGTAAGAACGATATCTAATACAGTTGTTCTTTCGGTAGGTAAAGATGAGGCGAATAATTCCGTGATCATGTTCCTGTTGATATCAAGAGGATCATCTCACTTGCATCCTCAACATATAGTACGGCAGGGGGCCTGATCGCCCCGACAGCCTCAACGGCAATAGTACAGGACATAATAAGTACCGAAATTAGTCTGGACGTACTGTAAGATATGCCAGTGATGTTACAGAAAATATCAGGACCACTCATAACTCTGGAAGTGGTATTAACACGCCCTTCTTCACATGATCACCCCACACAGGAGATAGCTGAATTAATGAAATTAACTGACTGGAAGCTAGAACAGGCTAAGCAAGTAATGATCACCATGGTCCAGGACATCCCATCAGCTTGGAGTAACAAACTTAGGACAGGAAACAATATCACGAATACACGGAACAGACTCGGTTTGTTCGACTTAGGTGGAGCAATTTTAGGGAACATTTTTGGACTAGCTACAGAAAATGATCTAGAGGAAATAAATAACAAATTTAACGAAATTGCACATGTTCTCTCATACCAACATAAGTTGGCTGACACTCAGAACACCTTAATGCTGACGATTGTAAAGAACCTAAGGAAAGCAGAGGCATCAACTCTAGGAATTGTGGATAAAGTAAATGCACTAGAAGGTAACAATACACTATTCCAACACTTCTCTGTGATCATGGAACATATTGACTTAATAACACTACAGTTGGACAACACCAGGGCTCAGTATCAGTCTTTCATGAAAGGAATTGCTAATGCAGGTAACGGAAGGATCACTATTAATTTGCTACCCATTCACAACCTCAGGCAAATCATTAATCAAGGCATACATAAGCATGGTCTGAAACCTTTGTTTGAGGACAGAAATTTAATGTTATATTGTCCATACTTGGAAGCAACACTGACAACAACATCAATAGTAGTCCATGTACCGTTCGTAACAGATGATTTTTCACAGTCTATCAAATATACCCTTTTCCTTCTAAGAAAGATGACTCATTAGTCACCATCAACATCAAAACAGAAGTCATCATGGTTTCCGAGAAACAGGACGCCGTAGCTTTCACTAGTGACACAGCAATGGAACACAAATGTCGCACATCATTACATGCATTTCACCTTTGTCCTGCGTACATCTTCACGTTTCAGCCAGCTGAGACAGTCCCTTGTGAAATGGCTATCATAAAAAATCATGACATCCCTCATCATTGCACCTTCACATTTGCGCAAGATAAACTCATTCATCATCAACGCATTGGAAATTCACAGTTCTTCTACTTCACTCAAAATACATCAGTTTTTGTGACCTGCCCAGATACTCCAGAACATTAATCAGCATCTGGTTTATACATCTCACCAGTATAATGCTTGGAGTTTATTTCACCAGAAAAAATGGTGAAGAATATTTAATGCTTCTGAGATTAAGAGAAATAGGGTAGCGAAGTCTTATTAAAGAGTGCATGAGTAATAAGATATTAGCGCACCTTGCGGGCCACTTAGTCTCATGATTGATTCTCCCTAGGGGATGGTACAACTCAAACTCAGAGACTTAACCTAATATTTACTAATAATAAACACACAAAGAAAACAACAAATAACGAGAACAAAAGGAAATTTGATTATTCTGTAGACCATGAATTACTAGGAACTGAAAGATAAATTCCTTTTAGCACTGCGAATATCACTAGGCAAGCTAAGCACAATCAGAGTTAATACTTTCAAGAGAATAGTTCTTCACTAGTAAGTCAGAATTCGAAAGAAACAGATAAGCATGAGTATGAATTTTCCCAACTGAATAAATACTTAGAATGAGATTATCGCACACTAATATATAACTGAACAATATTCTCAGAATCGTATTATCATACACTAATAAAGTGTCCTACACATTTGTATAGATACTCAGCTTGATATTTTCACACACTAATAGAGTGTCCTTCACATTTGGATAATAGGATGATATTATCACACACTAATATAGTGTCCTTCACAATTGTATGGATACTCGAATCGATATTATCATCCACGAATACAATAACCTCCTCTATTGAATCAACGCACAAAATGGCACTGTTACACTAGATTTCTCACCTCCGGGAACATGAATCTTCACAAATTAAACTAATATTGAAAATAATACTGTCACACGTGAAGCCAGCAATCCCGAGGTCTCAAACGGACTCTTCGGGAAGTGGCACTGAGATATTACCACTACAGAGTATTCTTTCGGGCCTGAATTTGCAATTTAAATCGATTATCATTCATAAGCTAATACAATATTCAGAGAGGAACTATATATAAGGAACAATACTCAAAAGGGGATTAATATTCATAGTCTTCTAGGGCTAAATATACACAGAGTCAAAATCCTATCTAAATAAGGACGAAATACAAGAGGATAGATATGGACCAGCCTGCGACCGCTCGGCTTACGTGAAACAGAAAGAGGGAGGGAGGGAGGAATTTCAGTGTAAGTGGGCGTCAGGAACTCAGAGTGAGCCGGGCGGCTTCATCACTCGTTTGGCAGACAATATGAAGTGGTAGCGACAACTATTTAACACAGAAGAGCGACAGGGGGTGACGATACGAAAAGGACTTGGGGGAGGAGATATCAACAGGTCAAATTATTATAGTATGAGAGGATTTACATTATAGGAACAAAAGGTTAGAGGGGGGAAGGAGGATTTCAACCTTTAACACAAGAAGAGCGACGGGGAGTGACGCCTCTATGTGCTACTCACAATCTTATATAGCCTCAGTTGTTCTAATATCGGGAACTGGCTACGACTTCGACTGATCACTCAGCAACATTAGTGTCTTTACAATAACTACCAAGGGATACGAAAAATATGTTTACACTCGACCCACACGGATGGATTGACTGACGATGTTTAAAATTTTGTGACAAGTGTACGGTATCTATAATTATACCGAAGCCGAAATGAATGAGAATTTGAACAACTTATCGCCATGCTGGTTTTATGACTTGCGACGCCAGGCCAATAATGCAAGTCTCGCGATTACAAATGACTATTATCAACAATCAGGACCCAGCCACGCGTCAATTCGCCACTACATAGTACAAAGGGGGAATATCATTTACACTGACATACAAATTCCTGGATTAGTGTCCGTAGACAGACACTCGCGATAATTAAACTTTGACCAAGGTTATAGTGTTATGCTTAACTGGTAAGAACTGGCTAGCCGACATGTACAAAGCCAACCACATTTACATAGTTGCTCGATCCAGTTCTACTATTAATAGAGTCTCACTCACTATGAATATTATCAAAGACTAAACCTGCATATGGAATCCAACGGTCAACCACTGCACTGCGTAGACAAATAACAATTTAAGGTTCAAGGTTACACTTACACTACACTTACACTAACTTATACTAACTTATACTGTTGTAGCCGCAGCCAAGGCGGTTGTAGGTCTATAATTTGTTGAGTTGTAGATATAACCTCAGTTCACTCGTTGTCAACGATGGGAAGAGTTAAAGATGAAATCTGAGTTGATTGCAGTTTTATTCTCAATGATAACTCTGAGTCTATCACACACGAGAGAGTGTCGCAAGCCTGCCTGCTGTCTCCCGCCGTGCTCTTCACTCCTTCTTCCTCTCTCCCTGCTCTCTCTTGTCAATCTGAATCTCGTCCTTTTCCCTCTGGTCTAAGGAAAGCCTCGTCACGTGGACTATGCGTGTACCAGAACCTTCTAGAACACTGTGTGTTTGTATGTATGTATGTATGTGTCAGCTTCCTACGGTAGAAAGTGTAAAGTCTGCCACTTCCTGGGCTGATCAAGTAACACCTTGCAATATCTCAACTTCCTTCTCTCTCTCTCTCTCTCTCTCTCTCTCTCTCTCTCTCTCTCTCTCTCTCTCTCTCTCTCTCTCTCTCTCTTTCTCTAGTCTCCCATAATATACAAGTTATATATGCTAGAGTTTACTAATATTTAGAGTTATGACAATACTATCTTATGCTACACTTAAATTACTCTTAAAATTATGGTATTACAAGAAGTTTGTTCTCATTCAGCCTTTCCCAAATAAGGGTGACCATTGCCAGGACCCTATTATCCAGTTTCGATAACATACTGTACTTCTAATTTTTAAAAATTTATTCTAAATAAAAAAATATATTAAAGCACCTGTCCTATCACAACCTTTTTTTCCGATCGTCAGTGTAGGTTCTGCCAGGGATGCTCCACTAACGTTCTTCTCATCTTTTTTTTCAGACTACTCGCCGTCCTTCTTTTAAGTCTTTGGCAAAAGCTTTCCCATTGCACTTAATATCTCAAGGACTTTCGATCGAGTGTGGCATAACTCTATAATTTCCAAACTGCCCTGTGTGCTTTCATCTCTGGTTTCCTTCTGATCATTCTCTTGTCCTAGAGTTATCAATAGTTGTGTTCCTCAGGGCTCTGTCCTACCACCTACTTTCATTTTATTCTTCAGAGACCTTTTAAACTGTGCATCTAACCTTATCCACTCATACACTGATGACTCCACCCTTCAATTCTCCATCTGCCTCTCACAGCATCCATCTCAGCAGTTACTCCAACAGAACAATGAATGAGGCTATGTCACACTGACCATGGCTGATATCTCTGATTGGGGTAAAAGTAATCTTGTTTTTTTAATGCTTCAAAAACGCAGTTCTTACATCTTTCAACGGGCAAAATCTTTTGCAGGACTATCCTCTAATTTTTAACAATATCCAACTCAATCTTTCATCATCGCTGAACATACTCGAGGTTTCATTCTCTCGGGATTTACGTTGGAATTATCATACAGCTATTCCGAAATCTGCTTCCAAGAGACTAGACGTGCTGAGCTGATTCTGCCTTCTTTACCCCTGCATAATTGCTGACGTTTGTACATGGGTCTTATTCACCCCTGTGTAGAGTACAACTCTGATGTATGGGGATGCTCCCCACATACACCTCTTCTTAACAAGGTGGAGTCACAACCTTTTCATATTATTAACTACCCTGCTATTACTGGCTCCTTTCATCTCTGTCTCTTTGCTACACTGTTGCATTTTTATCTCCTTTCTATTTCTACTTCAATGGTCAGTTTTCCTACGAACTGTCTTCTTTCATCCCTCCATCACTATGGCGGGCGCACAACACAAGTCTAGCAACAAATGTCATCCATTTTCTGACCAACTCTCTCGAGCAAGTGTTAACAGTTACTCCTAGTCCATCATGTATGCAACAGGTCAGCTCTTGCATTGTCTTCCTCTGTTTGTATTTCCTGCTGCTTATGACCTCCAGGCTTTGAAATGCAGTGTGTCCAGGAATCTCGGAATGAGCATATCTTGAATTTGGCTCTCTGTTATCTTGCTTTTATTTTTATTTATTTTAAGGAACAATGTTGCTGGCTCCTGGTATTTGATTCCCTCTTCCTTACATTGAAAAAAAGAAAATAGGAAAGATACGCCATGTTTTCTTTACTTCTCCCAGTCTCACAAGATTTTAAATCTTAGATAGGTCCTCCCTTTCTGGACAGGTAATTGGTGATAAAGTGCAAGCCATTCAGTATGCCATGCAAAATTAACTGAATAGTCTGAAGGCAGCAGGTATAAGACATTATACTAAAGACGTTTACAACCTGAACATCACCTTGCCATGTCTGTGACGGGATTAAAGAGAGTACCAATGTAAGTGATATTCGTTTACAGTGAAATATATAATAAACACTCAGTTTTCTTTTTCCCAACTCATTATAAAACTTTATTTTTCTAATAACCTTCATAAGGCAAGGCTTATGGGCTAGCCTAACCCCTTCGGCAAGGAACACTGACGTGTTTATAGCCAGACGCCTTAATTTTAGATGGGATAGCGTCAACCTAATCGTTTTTATGTCTTCATGTCCTTTACCATCAAGCTGCCTTCACTCCAACCTATAGCATCCTCATTCTATTCAGCGCCGGGGAGACCTTCTGTACTGTGATAGAAAATCTCTTCAGATAGCCTGACTAAAATTAAGCATACTTCACTGATGTGAAGTCGCTGATGAAGATGTTTATTACAATACTATGCAGTAGACAGTGAGACCGTTAAAAAATAGACTTCAATGAACTGCCAACAGTAGCTAATCTATCTGTATGCATTAGCCCACTGAGTTTCCAAACATTATAGGTATTACCTTCTCGAGCGTGGTAGCAGTTTGTTCTTGATTCAGACTTCTAAAGCGGTTATATAAGGATTCTGCCCCTAAATAATGCTAATTACTTTTACTGAAATTTTGTTGCCATAGTACTTATTTCACATGTCTGGGATTGCGTGATTCCAGCATTTCTAACCCGATTGCTAAATGCTGGTCAGCTTAGCAAGATCTGATTAGGATTCCCCTTTTTTGATGCCTCAAGAAAAAGAAAACTGACCTGAACTGGACATGTAATGTTTTCTTGTAGACAAGGAAGCATTGCAGATCTCCCTGCCGCTTTCAATGCATAACATTAGCAAGTTGCTTTGAAAAAAAAGACAAAAAAAAACGTAGGGAACCTTAACCGCTCGCAATTTCTCTTGTATCGTGGCAGCAATTTAATGCACTACACTTTGTTGCATCAGCATATTTTAACCCGTTTAACACAGGGTGTTTGCCTAGGGCCCATGGATGCTTCAGTGATTTGAAAGAAGTAACAGAAAAGTGGTACCTCATCACAGTGAATGATTAATATTTCAATGAATCCTGATTTTTTGTAAATTGCTGAAGTGGTCAGTTATCATTGTACCTGGGGATATATGAGTTGTTAGTAATCAGATATTTCATTATCAATAATTTACGGCAATTTTTAACTCCAAGGGTGGCAAATGCTATCAGGAGTGAACTTAACTAAATACTCGGCAAGACACTTTATTTTAGCTGTACAATACAGTGTGTATTACAAATAAATCTTCTGAATCACAGAGTAAAAATCTTTGATAGAGGAAAGCATAGAAAAGAAGGGAAAATAAATCAGTATGTAAAGGGATCAGTTCTACCTTCTAACCCCATAGGTCAATGATGGGAACTGTATATTTTTCCCATCTAATGTCAACCCAAGATATCAAACATAGGTAAAACTGCAGCAGGAATTATAGTAAAAAAAAATCACTAAGATTAACCTGGGTGATAGCGAATAATCTGTTATTCTATTTCACTCAAAGCAAAATAATTTTATTCGGATCTGGCAATCCCTTCGTATAGAAACGGTTATTTCACCACTACTTTGTTATCCTCAACGTCCCCCAAACATAAAAGCCATATAGTTAATTAAGATACATTATTTCTGAGTTTACATGCGTGTAAGTAAGCTTTAATTTTTTTACGGTCGAACATGGAACACATGTTAGCGTAGTCAGCGAAGATACAGAGAGGTCAGACAAGTACTGTCAAAATTACCTGCAGTACTTCACAAGCTGGATCCAGCGCTTGGAAAAGGGGAGTGGCATGATTCCTAGAATAACCACTAAATGCATTTTAGCAGTTTAAAAAAAATGAAAATGTCCTTTTCTTTTACTTGTTTTAATTATAGGATATCGATAATATGGACAAATACAAGTGTAAACCTTATATTTTTGTATGTCATTCTGCATTTTTCTTCTAAGTAATTAGTTGCCCAAGTCCGTGCATGCTTCAGAAATTATATATCGTTAAAACACTGAAACTTGTTCATAAACTTGGGTTCTTAGTGCTAATACGGTAATATGAACTTTAAGCATTTTGGGATCTCAATTCAACGTCCATTTGAAGTAAAAGTTTTTTGTTACTTCCTTACACCTCATATGCCAATGATTGTATTTTACATTTATACAAGAAAATTTAGGAAGATCCATCTGGATATACCATTTCTGGAAAGTAGTGAGGAATATATCGGAGTACTGGCAAACCTGGATGGAACGAGAATCACAAAATGAGTGTATTTGCATGTTGTCTGAAGTAACGTTGTTACATCCGCCAAGTTGGTCGTGTTTTCACTCCTGTCCGTTTGATTGTTTGTTGGTTGGTTGGTTTGTGAGCAAGATTACACAAAAACTACTGGACGGATTTCCACGAAACTGGTAGAAGAATGGGCCTTGGCCCAGAATAGACTCCAGTTTGGTGCGGATCCTGATGAAGGTGCCGATCCAGGGAATTTTTTTTCACTTTTTTTCACATTGCGAGATAGGGCGTTTTTCGACACTATCGTAAGTGTTTCAGTGAATATTGCATGGATCTTGATGAAAAAATCAGGCATACTTAGGAAGTTGGTATCTACGATTGTGTACAGTTTGGCGCGGACACACAAAATTCGGGATCAAGCAGATTTAAATATGCTTTTATAAGGGGTAGGCTTTTTCTAGCTGCATGTTGGGCCTTGCCATAGGTATGCACTCTACTGAGTGACATTCTAGTTGACACTGTTTGTGTTTCCTTGTATAGAGATGGATCGGTAGCAGAAGTCATTGCATCTAAAAGATTTTTCCCTTTAATTGGCTGTGCTTCGGAGTCTATTACAGGTGATAAACAACACCTTTCAATAGCCCTGGGGATCTTGCGAAGCCTACGCTGGGAAAGTTTGTTTTCCACGGATCCGTCCTGATGCCATCGCCTGATCCAGCGGTACACGGTGGAGAGACTGGCGCCGGTCTGTTGGGAGATGGACCTGGCTGAGGCGCCTCCCAGCCACAGCCACACCATCCTGGCTCGCTCAGCAACCACCACTGGGCTGTTTAACAATCTGCGGTCCATTGTGTTGCTCGCACCTCTGTTGAGCAAAAATATGTTGGAGGTGTTCCGAAGAGTTAGCTCGAAGTTCAAAACATAGACAGTACGAATGAATAAGAGAACATTAACTTCTATCTTGCGTTACAAAATATTAATTTCCAAGCGTCTTCTAGCAAAAGCCTGCTCAGCAACCACAATAGACCTGCCCGATAGATTGCAGTGCAGTTGTGTTTCTCATAACTGCTAAGCAAAATAGTACTGATTATTGGTGTGATGAGATAAGGTGTATCAAACATGCGTTACGGTTTTATATATCAGTGTTATCTTGACGTTATTTTATAGTAATTGCCCTTTTCATACCCACCCACGAAAGTGCATTATTTTTTCCTTAAACTAAACGGTTTTATTCAGCTTGGAAGAGACGTCATGCAGTGAAGGGTTTAATGATGACTATGTATCACTGCTCTAGTTCGATAATTTCACTGTAAGTTGAATAATATTTTTGAGATAACAGGACAAAGTAAGAAAGAGGAATCTGAGGGGAAAATGCGTCCAATCTTTAAAGCAAAACCTAACGTGTGATTTAGAGTTTGAAACAGAGTCGTGAGACACTGTATATAAGAACTGCTCGTGATTGCTTTATACTCGCAAAAAAAAAAAAACACGGACATATTACTTTATAAGTACAATGTCATTTGGCAAAATGAATGAAAATTCCGAAGACAGTTGTCTCGGTTCCATTTTATTATAATATTTTGTTCCAGCTGTTATTGTTGAGTGCTGCATAGTGAAATGGCACACGATTATTCCATTAGCAATCAGGCCCTGCACTCACTTCAAGATGACAAGCTCTGATCCACTCATTCTAACATCCATTGTGTTCAAGTTATGGAGAAATATTTCGTGAGAGTGTACTTAGGGAAAGTATGAACCATTGCCTCACCCACACCAGTCAACCAGTGCTGCCCTTCTTCACATGGTGTATTACCACAACCATGCCCGACCCAGTTTCCAGTCCCTCCCGTCAACACTTCACTCGTACCACTACCCACCACTGTCCAAGTCCATCACGCCAACACTTCATCACCCACCTCACCTTTTAGTTATACCGTGATGACTGTAATAAATACTGCCTTAATACACACATGACAAACATACATACATCTACACACACGAGTACACACACACACACGTGCCCTAAGTTATCTATAACACACATATCCACAAGGTATCCCAACACTGTCATAGCCAACCATCCTTCGCCAAAACATTCAATCCATTTTATTGCCTCCTCCCACCCTATCCAGGCCTTAAAAACCTGAATCAATATCTTTCTCTCAACTATTGCTCAGAATGTAAGGAGGAGACTGTAGCACCAGTCAAGCAGGGCAGTACTCCCAAGGAGGATGGAAAGCTAATGACAGGGAGAGCTGGAGCTCCCGTTTCATCAGCCCTCAGGACTTGTTCCTGACCATCCCCCTTTGCTGAATTTTTTCAGTGTCTCAGTAACACAGAGAGTAGACCAGCATGCTCTCCAATACAAGTTTCTCTAACTGTCAACACCAAACTACATACACGCTACACACTACACTTCCTTTTCAAAAAAAAAAAAAATGGCTACTGAAAATCGTGCCACGGGGTCCCCAGGGGGGGGAACATAAATGCACCCACCATCCGTCCCTCTCCCGGTGACGGCTCTCGGAGCTGCCTGGAACCACTGTCTGACTCACTCCTTCATTTCTGTAACATTCGCGGCCTTTCCTCTAACTTTCGCTCTGTTGAGCACCACCTCTTCTCCTCTAAACCTCACCTTCTCTTTCTTTCTGAGACTCAGCTCTCTGAGACAACTGACAGCAAACCCTATTCTGTATCCTCCTACTTTCTCTATTCTCATTTCAAAGCCAGAGGTGGCTGTTGTGTATATATACGCAACGATCTATCTTGCTCTCGTGTTCCTGAACTTGATTCTTCTGAATTCTCTACTCTCTGGCTTCGGCTCTCCTGTCATTCTCTGACTAAATATATCTGTGCTGTTTACTTATCTCCTAATTCTACTGACTATCAAAAATTCTTTGACTATCTTACTTCTACGATGGAACACATTCTATCCATTTCTCCTTTCTCTGAAATCTCCATTCTAGGAGATTTCAATGTTCACCACCACCTTTGGCCCTCCTCTCCTTTCACTGATCCACCTGGTGAACAAGCCTACATCTTTTCTATCCTTAATGACCTAGAGCAGCTTGTACAGCACCCTACCC
>JAGKTI010017706.1:0-18301 GCA_018397915.1 Birgus latro
GGGGGGTAAACATTCCAAAGGCCCGACCCATTGCACAGACCCAGGTCCAGGCAATGGATCTGGGACCCCTAGCCCACCAGCTTACTAGTGGCTGTGGTAGTGGCCTCGGGGCACCCTGCCAGGAGAGCTGCAGGGACACCCTCCAAGCGCGTCTTGGCACTGCAACTGCCCCGCCATTATACACCCACTGATAGGGCAGCCTCCTGGGGCGCTACTCCCAGGTTCGGGCCCCTCTCTAATGAGCGGAAGCGGCAGCCTGGGAACCGCAATGCCCTGTACCCTCTAGCACAGGTTCGAGCCCCATCTCGCCCCGGACCCATGATCTATGCCGGCGGAACCCCAGTCAAGCCTCTCCCCAAAGTCCACCACTAGGTAGCGGGGGCAAAGTTTTCTGGCCGCATGCCCTTGCTGGCGTCAACCCCTGTAACGTAGTGGGGTACGTTGTGTGATATGTACAGCGCATGTGGTGTAGTGCATAGGATAGTTAGAGGAAATGTTTGGGAGAGCTAGTGAAATGAAAATATTGGTGATATATTGGTTTAGCAAATCATACTGATTACAGCATTACTTATTTCTTAAAGTCATACTCTATGTCCCCCCCTACTCACTCACAGCAGTTTTAGAGCAATACGCTCCACAAACATCTCATTAACCACTCTCTCACAACACATCTCTGACAGCATCAACTCTGTGCAACCAGCACAACATACACTAATTACAACAAAAGACAAGTAAAAGCCTTCATTGCCATCAACACATGCAAATTAATAACAAAAATCTATGACACAAACAGGGAGATCAACAAATGCCAACTACTTATCTGGTAGACAAGCACATATTACACTGATAAATCATCACCAACGACAAACATCCCAAGAGTTCCACCAAGTTAAGTATACACACTTTTCAACCATTACATGCATGACAACCCTTCACCCCAACTGCTCACAAACACTGCCTCATATGTAGCTGACACACTGCAGACACAGCTCGCTTACGGCAACAAGGCTACCCCAACACACTTGAGTCGAAGACAACAGGCACATAACTTCTCCAGCAAATCCATCATTACACTCATCAGCAGCAGCAATCATTAACAAAGACTGTTCCTAACATCACACTTAATAATGTACCCATGCCACACACACCCTTCACTAAGATTCTTGAAGTAACACACAATGACGGATTCTTCTACAAGGACTATACGAGACATCGAGGTGGTATACCCAAAAATTCGAAACAATCAGGGCATTACTGGGACATAATTGGGAGGGAGAGGGGGACAGCAAAAATACACCCTCCATACTGTGCATACAGTATATGAGATCAGTGATGTCCATGCCTCCTTTGCATAGGCCCCAATCCCGTCTACTACTTACAACAAGTTGCAGACCAAATACAATACAGTACAATACACTTCACATCATCCCTGGCTGTAGCAATACCACTCCCACAGTGCACTTACCCTTTTAAACCAAAGCACTCTCTGTTTGAGAATATCTTGACAATTCTATGCAGCAGCCTGTGCTAACACACAACAACCCTGTCATTATAAGACACCTACACAACACAACTAGACACATACAGCGATCACCACACAAACATTACCAAACCCTCTTCAGAAAACAATCCTACACACTCCAACACCAGCTGTGAAGAAACACCTACAAAACCATTTTATTGCAGGGCAACACATCTCAATAAGAACACTATACTACAAGTCCCCCTGCCACCCCCCCCTCCCCCCAACTTCCCAACATCAACTTGAGAGGTATTCTTTAACAGAGCTGATTAAGTTCACCTACCTAGATTTAGATTTAGACATGGACATCACCCAGCCCTCCTCAGTTACCAGTTCAGACTTGGGTTGGGTGGATACACAGATGACATATGCCCTTGACATAAGCACATTCTTATAGAATACGCCTAAACAACACTAGCCCACATTACGAAGGACTGCGCAACATGTCATAATAATAATGCAGGCATAACATCAATGGTGCAAAGAACCTATAGGATGATTCCATAGGGGCAGTTGCTGTCAACAGGTCTGCTGGGCCAGCCATAACTATGGTTGAGGAACAACAACAACAACACATACTGTGTAGGAATCCGGTGCCCCCTTGTGGAAGACAGCTTCACACCAGGGTTGGACCAGGGTCCTTCCCATGACAAGGTGCAGACAAATATGAAGTGCTATGGTTAATAGGTGGACACCACAACTGTTCCACCCAGGGTGCACAGCACCACTACATGTAGGCCCCATAAGTGCCCCACAGGAGAGTTTAAAAACAGGGGGGGCAAATGACAGGGTTGTAGAGAATATACTCAGATGTACAGTCATATTAAAAGAACAGATGTAAATAGGGTGGTAAAAAGAGTACACACTATGTGAGAAAGTTTGAAGTTGGGAGGAGGCATGGTAAGCCACGAAGTTGGTTGGACATGGTGCAACTGCGTTTATGATAAGGCTTGGAAACTGACATGGGCTTGAGTTGCTAGAATAAGTGTATGAAAGGGATTTTACACCCCCCCCTCCCTTTTTTAACTTTATAGTTAAAGAAGAGAGTGGATGAGGAATTTGGAAGCAACTTGAAAGTAAAGTGAGGGGAATGTAAGAAAATGTTCTGGAGAGATGTAAAGAGAGTTAGACAGGGTGCCAAAGAGGTTAGCTGGGGAGTGAAAGATAAAAATGGTAGATTACGAGTGGAGAAGGGAGAAAAAGTGACCAGAAGGAGAGAACACTTTGAGGAACTGTTGAACATAGAGAATGAAAGCAATGCAAGTATATGTGGAAGGAGAATGGGTGAGAGAAGGAGGGATGTGAGAAGAGAGGAAGAAATCAGTAGGTTGGAAGTTGTGGAAGCAATGAAGAAAGTTAAAATGGGGAAAGCCCCAGGAATTGATGGAGTATGTGGTGAAGAAAGTTAAAATGGGGAAAGCCCCAGAAATTGATGGAGTGTGTGGTGAAAAGATGAAGCATGGGGGAGAGAGAGTTGTAGAACAGATGTGGAAGATGTGCAGATTGGCCTGGGAGGAAGACAGAGTCCTGGAGGATTGGAAGTCGGGTATAATTATTCCCCTGTACAAAGGAAAAAGGGAAAAAGAAGTGTATGGTAATCATAGGGGCATTTGTCTTCTCAGTGTAATATGAAAAGTATATGGTAGAATACTTACTGACGAGTTAAGGAAAGAACTGAGGAATTAGTTGGAGAAGAACAGGGAGGTTTTTAGGAAGGGAAGAGGCTGTGTAAATCAGATATTAATTTTTAGATCTTTAGTGGAGATTGTTAGGCATGAGAGGGTTGAACTTGCAGGTTGAACTTGCAGGTGAGTCTCTTGAGTGTGTGGAGGAGTTTTGTTATCTGGGAGACATGTTATGTGCCGAAGGCGGGGCTGGAGTTAGCTCGGTTGCTAGAGTGAGAAGTGGTTGGAAGAAGTTCAGGGAGCTGTTGCCTCTCCTGACATTGAGAGGACTCTCCTTACGTGCTAAGGGGTCTTTGTAGGCAGCATGTGTTAGGAGTGTGATGCTGTATGGCAGTGAGACCTGGGCAGTAAAGGAAGAGGATATTCGCAGGTTTAAACATACAGAAATGACAATGATTAGGTGGATGTGCAGTGCATCCCTGCGTGCAAGGCCTGGGGGGGCTGGGTTTATGATAGAAGAGTTGAGAGGTAGGATGGGACTGGAGTGTATTGGTGTTGTGATGAGGAGAGGTAGGCTGAGGTGGTTTGGACATGTGGAGAGGATGGGGGATGATAATTGGGTACAGAGGGTGAGAAGCGTTAATATTGGGGGAGGGGTTGGGAGGGGCAGACCGAGAAAGACATGGGACGAGGTCATTAAATGTGACTTAAGGGTTAAGGGACTGAATAGGGAGGCTGCCAGAGATCGAGCAGCGTGGACAGCCGCCATTAGGTGACCAAGGCCGACACATGCAAGCATGTTGGAGCCTTCAAAAACGAAACGAAACGAAACGATTAGTGGAAAGGTTTCTAGAGAAGGGAAAGAAGTTGTATGTGGCCTTAATGGATCTGGAGAAAGCATATGACAGGGTGGATAGACAAGGAGTGTGGAAAGTATTAAGAATATATGGAGTAGATGGAAAGTTGTTGAAGGCCGTGAAGAGTATGTATGAGGGTGATAAGGCTGCAGTGCGTGTGGATAGTGAACTGAGCGAATTTTTCTATTTGAAGGTTGGATTGAAACAAGGATGTCATGTCTCCATGGTTGTTCAATCTGTATGTGGATGGGGCAATAAAAGAGATAAAAGGTAGGGAAGTGGATGCTGGAGTGGCCCTAGTGAGAGAGGGCAGTGTTTGGAAACTCCCTGTACTGTTGTTTGCAGATGATACTGTGTTGTTAAGTGAAGATGAAGGGGAGCTGCAAGGCTTGGTAGATGAGTTTGGGAAAGTGTGTATGAAACGGAATCTAAAGGTGAATGCAGAGAAGAGTAAAGTTATGGTCTTTGAGAGAAGTGAAGTCAGTGAATGTACAGTGAGGTTGGATGAGGAGGAAATGGAAAATGTGAGTGCATTCAAGTACTTGGGTAGTGTGATGAGAAAGGATGGAAGTTAGAGGGTGAAGTGCTTGAAAGGGTACAACAAGGAAGAAAAGTTGCTGGTTCCTTCAAAGCAGTGATAAGAAACAGGGAAGTGAGCATGGAAGTGAAAAAGCTACTACATGACAGTATTGTGATACCAACTCTAACGTATGGAAGTGAGGCTTGGACCTTGTTGGAGGGACAGAAGTCAAGAGTGAGTGTAGTGGAAAATTTGAAAGGAGCATGTGGAGTCACAAGAAGAGACAGACTGACAAATGGGGAAGTGAAGGAGCGTTGTCGTGTGGATGTGGATGTGATTAGAAGCGTTAAGAAAAACACACTGAGGTGGTTTGGCCATGTGGAGAGGATGGAGAGCAAGAGACTGATGAAGAGAGTGTATGTGAGTGAGGTGAAGGGGGGGGAGGGGGAGAGGGAGGCCAAGGATGAGATAAAGGGTTGGAGTGGAGAGGTATATAAGAGAGGGGGGGTGTAAGCTGGGAGCGAGGCAATGAAATGGCGGGGAACAGGATGACATGGAGCCGATTTGTTGGTGGCCATCCCTTGCGGGATTAAGGTGTCTGGCAATAGAGAGATAGATAGTCTCCCCAAAAATATGTAGGAGCCAGCAATCCAGAGGCTTGAATGCTGGGTGAGTGAGTGTCTGGCTAATTTCAATGGGCGTGTAGTGTTTACTTCTCCATGTATCATGCTTTCTCTATCCTCACCCTATTGTGATGAGGGAAAAAGAGGTTAAGATGATGATGATTTACTGTAAAATTCATACTTATTGCAAAAATCTTAATTTAGTATAGTATGTACTGTATACCCCCAAAACTGATTAATCTCAAATGGATGTTTGTGCTTTAATAAATCTGACTGATCAATACCATTTCTAGACACAGAAATCCAATCTTGTAAATCTTTCTTTTATACTCACCCGCATTCGTGTTTCATCCATAGATCTTTACAGGTGAAGGGGGCGAGGCAGGTAACATTGACGCATTGGTCCTGAGAGATGCAGTTCTTGACTAAGTTGCGGAACATAGTGGCCTGGCCCCACTGAGTGCCATTTAGGCCAGGTGGTAGGGGTAGGTGCTTCCCCTCCAACCGAATATCATCTAAACAACCTGAAGGGAGGGAAAGAGTATGATATATTACTGAACTTGCAGATGAAACTGTGTTGCATGCTGAGTGAACAGGATCTTTGCAGACTTATTCAGAAAGTTTGTTATTGTCTGAAAGGGATGAAATCAGACATTTACTGAGATAAAAGTACAGTGATGGTTTACAAGAAATGCTTCAGACTGTGATGAACTGGTGCTGGGGATGAGTGACTTCTCTTAGCAGCAGACTTTAAGTACGAAAGGGAAGTGTGAAATGTACTCTGGTTAAGAGTTCTATGAACATCAAAAAGCAGTATGATCTGAAAGCACCATAATTGTAAATAAGGGTTAAGTGATGGTTATTCAGAGAGTAGGTGACTCAGTGTTATATACTGATGAATAGAAGATAAACTCAAACTAATGAAGAATTTAAGTACCTCAGTGCATTTAACAGAAATGAGAGGTACATAAATAAAGGAAGAGGAAAGCTGAGTGTTCAAGAAAGAAAAGTGGCTGATGCTATGAATGCTGTGGTACAAAAGAAGGCTGATGTAGAGATGGCAAGAAGGCTGCATAAAGGCATGTTAGTGTTCACATTAATGTATGGGTGAAGCATTATCCATTCTCAAATATCATGATCATGATCATCAAATCCTGTGTTGTCCCACGAGGGGAATAGCAGCCCAGGGCTGGGCAAGTTGGACCTGACATTTAAGATGAGAGTGATCAGCCTCACTCATCCGAGTGGCATTATGTGAGCAATAAACCCCAACCACCACTTGGATATAAACCTACACAGGCTCAATCCAACTGGAGTGCCTTAATTACCCACAAAACCACCAGGCACCATAGTTTGGTTATATAGTTTCCACCCAGCATAGTAAATGGTTTCCTAGTGTACAGGAAACCATTAGGCTTGTCACTCAGTGTAGAGTCACCAACAGACAGAAAAGAAAGAAGGAATCAATGACAGAAGAGGAAAGAAGGAAGGAAGAGAGGAAAGGAGTCACCCGAGAGTAGCGCTATATCGAGTGAGTGGATGGAGAGTGCCCCCACCTACTACATTTCATCCAACCATCCATCATCCAATCCTATGTTGCCCCACAGAGGAGTGTGGGAGCCTGGGGCTAGGCAAGTTGGTCCTGACATTTGAGATGAGAGTGGCCAGCCTCACTCATCCCTGAGTGGCATTACGTGAGCAATAAACCCCAACCACCCCTTGGATATAAACCTTCACCGGCTCAATCCGATTGGAGCGCCGTAATTACCCACTAAACCACCAGGTGCCAAAATTTGGTTATATGGTTACTGTACCACCCAGCCAGCATAATAAATGGTTTCCCGGTGTACAAGAAACCATCTGGCTTGTCACTCAGTGTAGTCACCCACAGGCAGAAGGACGAGGAATGAATGAAGGAAAGAAAGACAAGAGGGAGTGCAAAGTCACCCGCAGGCAAGATGGTGGAGAGGAAAGGGCAGACACCCGAGAGCAGCACTACATTGAGTGAGTGGATGGTGAGCACCCCCACCTACCACACATTAATTCATATTTTCCAAATACGGTACTCCTAATTTAATTCTCTTTCTGCATTTTCTAGCGTTCACTTTCAATACCCTCCTCTAAAAAACTTCCAACTTGACAATGAATCACTGAATATCATCCTCTAAGTCTGCAGCTACAACTATATTAACTGTGCAGAACTGGTGGTTAGCTTCAGTGTCTCTCTTTCTCCCAGTATTCTTTAAACCTCCCCCATTCCCAAATGCCCTTTCATCTATGTCCCTAATAAGCTAGTGTATGAACATAATGAACATTAATGGAGACCACATATCTCAAATGCATCTCGATGCAATCACTCTTCCCACTGGCACATACATCCTACTTATTTGATAAAAACTCTTAGCTGAACCTGAAGATACTGTCACGAAACAGGAAAATACTGAGTTTATAAAGATGAAAGTTGTAAATACGGCTGCAGGTAAGTACTATATAACAAAAAGATAAGCAAATAAGTACAGTACTGTATATAGATAACACTGTATAAGGTGAATATAACAACACATTATAATGAAATCAGGTTAAAATAAAAAGTCTGACAATGAAATGCAATGCTGTAAATGTGGCCAACTGCCACACCCTACCCTTAATCTGGAAAGGATGCAATAAACAGATTTCCCTGACTCCTTCACAGTCCCTCATTCCCTCTTAACCCACCCTCCTGCATATGCAAAGCTCCTTAACTTTGTTCCTCTTTTGCATTTATGACCTGCCACCCACTCCCTACCCACTGTACTGTTATGAAACCATACTTATAAAAGTGTACAGTTCTTGTATACAGTAGAAAGTTGATTAACACAAGATAGGTTCCTTAAGACATTGCTTGAAACTGATTTTGCACAAAATCAAAGTGTTGTTTTAATGGAACTTGCTTAAAGGCCACCTTCAGCAGCCTCCACTTGACGTCAAGTCACTTCCTATCTTCAGTTGAAAGGTAACGGAAATTATAATTACTCATGCCATGAAATCTGAAACAAAAGGCCAGAAATAACTCAGTAACTGGTGGCCTGACTGGACTGGAAATTGTTGTTTTCTTCAAGTCTGAGCATTTTAACAGTGCCTTGCTCCAACAAAAATTTGCACTAGATGCACTGTGTTCCCTGTGTTACGGTAACAAACAAACATACAGAAATCGAATCATTATAATACGGATTAAATAGTCTGGCACCAGAGTGTAACAAAGAATAGTAAAAAAGCTTTGATTAACCAATAATTACAAAAACTGGTATGTGAGTACAGTATCATTATTTCATCAATTGCAGAGAGGTTTTTGAATGCTTCAGCACACCTGGCCTAACCCTACACACTGCAATGCATGGGTGCTCATCTCACAACGAACACATGGCACTACCAGCCACCTACTGCCAAAGAGTACAGTTTTGTTGGTAATTTATCAATATTTCATTGCTGATGATTACTGCATTGACAAATTTTGGTTTAAACAGAGTAGCTTAAAGGCCACTTTCCGTGGCCTCCACTCGATGCCAAGTCACTTCCTAACTTCAGTCAGAAATAAGTCATAACTTAGGAACCAGTGGCCCAATTGGACTAAAAATTTACTTTTCAAGTTAGGGCACTATAATGGTACCTTGCTCAAACAAAAATTGCGCTACAAGCACTGGTTTTTGCTGTGTTAAGGTAACAAACAAACAAACATACAGAAATTGGATTATTGTAATATAGAGTGTAACACACGGTAATTTTCAGTATTATCATGAAAATAAAACATATTTTATAAATTCCAAAGACATCTGTGAACAACAGTCTTCACCAGGCGGGCAAGGTGCTTGTGTGGTTACCATGGCAACCCCCCCCCCCACACCTTGCCACATGTCACATCAGTGCAGCAGTCCACCACAATAAACTGGATGTCATACTACATAAGCTTTTCATTCTGTTATTAAATACAAAGGCGTTTGCTATTCACAACTGCTGAGCAGTACTATGCTATGAATTTGACTCAAAATAAGTGACAGAGTAGTAAGTTCGGCTTTTAACGTGCACATAAACATTGTTTATAAATTGTGGAGGTCTGTGAGACTAACTGGTGCAAGGCAATTGCTCTGTGGTTGGTTCCTCCACGTTACCACAATGATACAAACACATCCATTGTAACCAAGAGTAAGTGGGACAGAGAAAGGTGAAAAGGATTGGTTCAACAAAGGGTGTAGGACTGCAAAAAGAGAAAGGGATCTGCCATGGAACAAATGAAAAAAAAAAAAGGTAATAACAGAACAAAAGAAGAATACAAAAGAACTAGAAATGAATACATAAGAAACCATAAAGAGGAGGAAAGAAGTTCTGAATGAGATATAATTAACAAATGTATGGAGGAGCCTAAATTGTTTTACAGGAATTTCAATGGCAAACTGAAACAAAAGGAAGGAATTAATAAGCTGAGAGTAGAAGGAAAGGTCTACAAAGATGCAGTAATGCAAGCTGAAATAATGAACAAGTTTCCTATCGGTTTTCACTAAAGAAAGTGATTTTGTGGGGGGGGGGGGGAATGACTAGAAATGTAGTGCTAAAAGATATAAAAGTGGGAGTGCAGGAAGTGTATAAATTACTGGAAACTTAAGATGTAAGGAAGGCCGGTATCTCTACTGAATACTAAAGGAATGCAGGGAAAAACTGGTGGATAGGACTCATGGTTTAATGGTGTGTTTTCTGGGAGAAGGGAAAGTGCTTCGGGAATGAAAGTGGGCCAATGTGGTACCAAATTACAAAGGAGGAAATAAGGAAGTGCTCCTTAATTATAGACCAGTGTCCCTGACCAGCATGGTTGCAAAATTGTACAAGAGAATCTTGAAAGACAGATGGATAAAATATCAGGAGGAGATGGAGATTCTGGTAGAGGTCAGTTTGGATTCAGGAATGGAAGATTGTGTGTCTCTAACTTGTTGTGCTTCTACTCAAGGGTGACTGATATGCTACAAGAGAGAGACATTTTGGTGGATTGTGTAGACAGTACAGTAATTCCTCATTTATTCGGACATGCAGTAACTGGACCTGTTCATTATCTGGATATTGGACCTGGTCTCAATTAAACCATTATCCGAATTTACTTGTCATTATCCGAACATATAAGTTCCCAAGAACTTCAGCCGGCCAGCCAAAATGTTCAAACAGTCGGTATCGTGGCCGCTGGGCTCTAGCCATGCTCAGGAAATAGACCATAACTCACAATCTGAGCTAAAATTCTGTCCTCTCCTGTACTGAATGGTCAAAGTTTCGCACTGGCTCGATCACTCCTTACAAAACTCCAGCACCCCAGTATTAACAACTGTAATCCATAAGCAGTGTCAAAACACCCGTACACATCCCCACCAAGTGTCCAAAGTTGTGTGGCCACCAGAATTTGTCTTTCCCAACTGCCATCAAGCGTGTCACACAGACCGCTAGCCACAAGTCACGTGAAATCGCCCGTCCACCTCGTAACACAAAGGTGAAAATCCTGCCCACAGTTTCACTTCTCCCCCCCTTCCCATCCCTCCTCCATACCATCCCATGATCTCCACCTTGCTAGGCCTGCCTCCTGGCTCCCCCCTCACTCCCTCCCCTCCTTCACACTGAAAGCACTGACCCATGAGTTTTGGGCGATGAATTTGAACACTATTGGTTGTATGAAAATTATGAAAACACCATGAGAAAGCTCATAAAATTCTGCATCTAGTCATATGCTTAGCTCTTGCAAGGTGCACGCAAAATTTGGCACTAGGATGGTGGGAAGTTATATGAAGGTAAGTTTTACTCTTGAACAACATTTATTCTTAATGCAGTTTTATTTATTTTATTTTAATTTATTTATTTTACTCATCAGTTTTCTGTGTTTTTATTAGCTTATCTTATAAACACCAGTGAACATGATGGTATGCCATTCATGCCAATATAACCAATATCCAGTGGCAAATTTGGTTGTGGATTTTGTGTGTGTGTGTGTGTGTGTGTGTGTGTGTATGTAACTCACCGGGTCGGTCAGGATCACTTGATGGTAGTGATCATCAGCTTTTACCCTCCCGGAGGGGAGCTGAGAGCTCATATAGTCCGATCTATGGGCAAGGCTGTGACCTTCACACACGCACACACCCATCCCCTTGCTCAAGGGGGACAGTAACCACCCACTTCGTCAGTGAAACTTTTCGCAACCTGAGCGCGGCGCGAACTCCCGTCTACCAGATGGCAAGCGAGAACGCTACCACTGCGCCAGCGAGCGGTGTGTGTGTGTGTGTGTGTGTGTGTGTGTGTGTGTGTGTGTGTGTGTGCAGCTATCACTTGTGTCCCAGAAAGCTAACTGATTTTTCGACCATCTTCAGTTTTTTTGTGGATTTTTGCTGTACATGCATTTCTTGGTGTTTAACATTAATTTGGATATTCATACGTGTTTTGATGTCTCTGTTTGCCAGAATGACTGGAAAACGGGGTCAAAATTTGGAGGAATACTGTACAGTGCTTCCTCCAATTTTGCGAGAATATGGTCGACAAAAAACCTCGCAAAATCAAAATTCGCAAAGTTGAAACAATTAAATATATGCAATAAAGGTAAATTGGTCGACATCACCCCAAGGTAAGCACTTTTTCCCACTCTTTCTCTCGACTCTACCTCTTAATTTTATAATGATAAATGAAACAAACATGGACTGATGTATTGTACAGTAATATTATTATGAAAACATCATAGGTAAGAAGCATAAAAAAGAAAAAATGCATATTTACACTGATGTGAAGACTGGCGTGGTGTACGGGACTGGTGGCGGGGCTAGGCTTGGGTGCGACTACTGTGGTGTAAACAAACGAGACAGGGCGGCAGAACACCGAACTAGGAGGCACAGTACGCCCAGCGAACCACGACGTCACTACTCCGCGTGCCAAAGTAGTGCGGGAAGACGACTCTCCCACCACTCGACCTCGCAAAGTGTGTGATTGCTCACAAAGTTCATAAATGTTAAAAAATAAATGACTTGGAACTACCTCGCAAAATTGGTGATTCGCAAAGTTAAAGTTCGCAAAGATGAAGGATGTACTGTACATTTAGTTAGGGTTTTTGTTTTGTTGTTATTTTATTTGCATGGTGTTCTTGGTGTTTGGTATTACTTTGGATGTCCCTATGTGTCTTTTGATGCCTATATATGCCAGAATGACCGGAAAACACTGCCAAAGTTAAGAGGGGTACTGTACAGTAGCCCAACTAAGTTTTACAGCCAAATAATACTGTATTTTGTGCCTATTCAGTACTCTCACCCCAAGCATGTATGTTGATGTGTTGATGTCTAGTGGGGGGGTTGTTCGAAATACTACATCACTAAAGTATCAACGGAATGGAATGGGTTGAGGGCAGGCACTACATCTGATCAGAGCTGGGCAGTACAGTATTTAAATACGCTTGTATTTAAACATGTATTTAAATACATTTGCGTAATTAGAACTGAAATGATAAATACATTGGTTTTCATGTACAGTATTTCAAGATAGTATTTAAATATTTTAAATGAGAATTTAAATACAATTTACAGTAATCCCTCCACTATTCGACACAATAGAGCCAAAGGCATGTCCAGACAGTGGTTTTGTCCGAATATTGGGCCTGAAGCTGCAGCACTGGTCATTCATGACCCTAACCTAACCTAACCTAAATCAGAAAACTACCTTCCTAACTCCCTACCGGACATGTATAGCACTTATTTAGGTCCCTTTTCACATAAATAATGCACACAAAGCATGAATTAATTGAATTTTAACCCAAAAATGATGATTTAGAGGTGAGTGAGGCATAGGTGGTCAGAACTTGCCAGCATAGTATAAGTAAGTATCGGACATGGAAATCATCTTTTCTCACATTTTATGCACTAAATTATTGGATACAAAGCATCAAATACAGTAAATGATGTAAATTGTTACCAGAAAAATGGTTAGGTTAGGTTATGACCGGACATGAAATTCACTGGCATTCACCTTTTTCATAGCTGGTGCACTTAAAAACCATGCATGAAAAAACTAAATTGAAAACAGGAAATTATGATTAACATTTAGGGAAATTTTTTAACACATTTACAGCATGCTGAAAACAGGCCAGACATGAAAATCTTTATGGTAATCATCTTGCATAATAATCAAAGGCATTCACCTTTTTTATAGCTGGTGCACTTAAAACCATGCATGAAAAAATTAAATTTAAAAGCAGGAAATTATGATTAACACAATGTTAGGTTAGGTTAGGTTAGGTTATGACCGGATATGAAATTCACTGGCATTCACCTTTTTCAAAGCTGGAGCACTTAAAACCATGCATGAAAAAATTAAATTGAAAGCAGGAAATTATGATTAACATTTAGGGAAATTTTTTAACACATTTACAGCATGCTGAAAACAGATTAGACAAGAAAATCTTTATGGTAATCATCTTGCACAATAATCAAAGGCATTCACCTTTTTCACAGCTGGTTCACTTAAAACCATGCATGAAAAAATTAAATTAAAAGCAAGAAGTTATGATTAACACAAGGTTAGGTTAGGTTAGGTTAGGTTATGACCGGACATTAAATTCACTGGCATTCACCTTTTTCATAGCTGGTGCACTTAAAACCATGCATGAAAAAATTAAATTAAAAGCAGGAAAGTATGATTAACCCAAGGTTAGGTTAGGTTAGGTTAGGTTAGGTTAGGTTATGACCGGACATGAAATTCACTGGCATTCACCTTTTTCATAGCTGGTGCACTTAAAACCATGCATGAAAAAATTAAATTGAAAGCAGGAAATTATGATTAACATTTAGGGAAATTTTTTAACACATTTACAGCATGCTGAAAACAGGTTAGACATGAAAATCATTATGGAAATCATCTTGCACACAGTTTGCATGAGATTAATGATATGGAAAGAACAAAACAAGGAATTTTGATGAAGTTAGGGTACTTACGAAAAAGAAGCCGCCGTCCTGATGTATAACTCGCTCTGTCATCTCAGACTCTGACAGGAAGACCTTGCACCTGACACACCTTTGCAACTGACAATCACCAGCACTTCTCACCAACACTTTCCACAACGTTTTTTTTGCATAACTGAGATCACATCACTTCACTGCACTGTACATAATAGTAAATTCCCATGTGGTCTAGTGATGAGTCCTGGAGCCTTGCGAACTTCTCAGCAGCAGCTTTCAGCTCCATTCCACGTACCAACACACCAGCAGCATGTTGTTGTCGATACCAAATCAGCGTGGACCGGTCGATGTCTGCATACTTAGGAGTAAACATCACCTTCCTCTCCACGTTTCGTTTGGTCTTTGAAGCGAAATCAGCCGTGTACTGCTGTAGTTTGTCTCGGGACTTCTTGATATCAAACAAGGTGGAGTGAGGGAGACTGAATTCACGACGAATCTGTGATGTCGGCCACCCGGCGTCCACCTTCTCCAATACCCCTCCCTCTTCTCCTCCAGAGTCAGAACCACTTTCTTCCTCTTCTCAGGAGGCAGGGCCATCATCACACACATGATGAAGAAGGTAAAGAGCAGCATCAGGCTCTGCAGGAGGTAGGGTATCACCACAAAACCAATCACTTCGGCCGCCATTGTTGGAGCGTGTTTACTAGCCAGAAACGGAGCGGGAAATGGGACGGACAGACAGGCGCCACGTGCGAAAACACAGCCTATCGGCGCGCGTGGGATATTCAAACTGACGCGGTCCAAAAAAATTGGATTTTTTTTGGATTTTTCCGAATTTGGGGGCATTTTGGGGGGCGGATAGCCCACGAGGTCCGAACAGTGAGGGATCCGAATAATGGGCGTCCGAATAATAAAGGGATTACTGTATTTAAATCCTCAAAATATAAAAATGTTAATAATTTTTTACCAGTTAATTTTGCCATACGCCCATCTAACTATCTGGCAACCCTGTACAGTGAACACACTGTGAGTCACAAGTTTGGTTCCATCAGTCAGGGTTGCCAGGTCTGACATAATTAAGCCAGTTTGGCTTATTTTCTTAGCAGTAGGCATAATGTCTATTCCATATGCCAGGTACTGGCTGGCTATATTTCTGGCATATTTTCAGTGTGAATAACAAACTATATTTTTTACTGTTGTTCTCTTAACTTTGGCTTTAAGCCTTCAAAAATTAAAAAAGCAAAAGCAAAAGATCAGAATATTTGATATGTAGCAATCAATTCACTGCCCAGGTGCCGCCACTATGGTTGGTATTTTGTTTTCTTATTTGTAATTGTGGCACATGGCTGACTGCAGAGGTTGATTTTTTATACCCGTGGTTTTTGGGTGCGTTTTTAAGTTTGATTTTGTTTTTTATTTTTTTTGCCAACATTTTCACTCGATGGTTTTGGACTTAATATACAACACCCGGCCACTCATGGTACCTGCACCAATGCTGCGCATTTTGACGCGAATTGGTATCATTCGATACCAAATACATCACACTATCATGCTAAGACCACTAAGAAGAGCGCAAGTTATCTTACCGAATGCCTTTGCAATGTCTACTGGCTGCACAAGCTGCATCAATTATGTGTGAGAAGTGGGGTGAGATGCTGTCCTTTCCAGTGCAAATAATTGCAGTCGCGATGTCTAAGGCATTTTATATTGTTAATTATTAATTACTGAATACATATGTTAAAATTTGTATGTAACAAAAATGTATTTACAAATTTATGGAAATACAATTAATATATTTAGTATTAAAATAAATTCATAAAATGTATTTTGTATTTAGTATTCAAATACATTTCTCCCATGTATTTAGTATTTAAATACATTCAATGTATTTACTGCCCAGCTATGCATCTGACAGTATCATTTCGTTTCATTTTTGAAGACTCCAACATGCTTGCATGTGTCGACCTTGGTCACCTATTGACGGCTCTTCACGCTGCTCGATCTCTGGCAGCCTCCCTATTCAGTCTCTTAACCCTTAAGTCACATTTAATGACCTCGTCCCATGTCTTTCTCGATCTACCCCTCCCAACCCCTCCCCCAATATTAACACTTCTCACCCTCTATACCCAATTATCATCCCCCATCATCTCCACATGTCCAAACCACCTCAGCCTACCTCTCCTCATCACAACAATACACTCCAGTCCCATCCTACCTCTCAACTCTTCTATCGTAAACCCAGCCCCCCCAGGCCTTGCACGCAGGGATGCATTGCACATCCACTTAATCATTGTCATTTCTGTACGTTTAAACCTGCGAATATCCTCTTCCTTTACTGCCCAGGTCTCACTACCATACAGCATCACACTCCTAACACATGCTGCATACAAAGACCCCTTAGCACGTAAGGAGAGTCCTCTCAATGTCAGGAGAGGCAACAGCTCCCTGAACTTCTTCCAACCACTTCTCACTCTAGCAACCGAGCTAACTCCAGCCCCACCTCCGGCACATAACATGTCTCCCAGATAACAAAACTCCTCCACACACTCAAGAGACTCACCTGCAAGTTCAACCCTCTCACACCTAACAATCTCCACCTGCTCTCCCCGACACATCGCACACATGAAATCAGCATTATCTCGCAGTCTACCTCTAATACCACTACATCTCTTGTGCACCCATCTATCACAAACACTGCACAAGATGGAATTACTTCCCACACCTATGTGGCAAACTGCACATGGCCACTCTCCCTCTCCTCTGATTGTACCACCACCAACCCTAGATATCATCACTTTTGTTTTATCTGCATTTACCCTTAAGCCCTTGTACCCCATACCATCTCTCCACTTCTTAAATCTTTCCTCAGCCTCCCCTTCATTCTCAGCAATCAACACCAAATCATCAGCATACATCTCCCATGGGAGTCCATCTCTGAAGTCACGTGAGAGGGCTTCAAGCACCATGATAAACAACAAGGGACTCAAAACTGACCCCTGATGCACACCAACATTCACGGGAAACTCATCACTCAAAACTCCATTCACTCTTGCCTGGGTGCGAGCACCCACGTACATGGCCATAACCACCCTAATCAGCCACTCTTCCAACCCCAGCTTTCTCATTGCCCACTTCACCACCTCTCTAGGGACTCTGTCAAAGGCCTTTTCCAAATCAACAAAAACAAAATACAATTACCTTTTCTTGCCAATATATTTTTCCTGAAGCTGTCGACCAATGAATATGGCATCAGTGGTCCCCCTGCCTGGCATAAACCCAAACTGCATCTCATTGATATTCACTCTTTCTCTGATCATACCTTCTAGAACTCTCTCCATTACTTTCATTATCTGATCTAAGAGCTTTATACCTCTGTAATTTCCCCTTTCCAGGGCATCACCCTTCCCTTTGTACACATTTACAATTACACTCTTCAGCCAATCATCTGGGACCACACACTTATATATAATCATATTTATCAGGTCAGTGACTAACCTCACCCCAATATCTCCTGAGGCCTTCAACATTTCAGCAGTCAACCCAGACACACCTGCCGCCTTCCCCACCCGCATCCTGCCTATTGCCTCACTCACAGTAGCAGCGTCAATCAAAGGCCAAGGCCCAAACACTGGATCACCTGGCTCCAAACCTTCCCTATCCCAATCAAACTCCTCATTCAACAACCGGCTATAATGCTCTCTCCATGCATCTTTAATATCCTCACTGTTTACCACTACCCTTCCTTCATCATTCTTCACACACTGCTCGCCTACAATGTCCCGATTATCTCTCTTCACCTGATTTGGCACCCTAAAAACCATATTTTTCCTTCCTTCATGATTTAGATTATCAAGTAAAAGTCTCTGTGACTCAGACTTCGCCCTGTATACCTCTCTTCTAGCCCTGCGCTTGGCAGCCAAGTACTCCTCCCTGTTACCACCCTTCTTCCATTCCCGGAAAAGCCTTTTCTTCTCCTTAACTGCGGCTTCTACACTCTCATCCCACCACCAAGTTACTTTATGTCTTGGTGGGCCTCTTGTCCAACCGCATACTGCATCGGTAACTCTCAAGAGGTTGTTCTTAAGGGCTCCATACTGTTCATTAACGTCTCTATCTTTGGCTTCCTGTTCAGCCACCACTCTCCTCATCTCACTATAAAAGGCATCCCTTACTGATTGGTTTCTCAGCTTCCATATTTTCCTCCTAGGTACATATGTC